>DWJQ01001785.1:0-10481 GCA_018248915.1 Hesperia meskei straton | reverse complement strand
AAGTTACGGTAGAGGCACATCACTATTAATGATTCGCAAAAAAGTGGCAACACAGCTAATGTCAATTTAGTCCGCAGAGAAAAAAACGGACTATAGACAGTAAAGTTATAAAAATAATAAATATTTAACTTCACACACCTCTGAGGGCGGTACGGAGAATTCTCAGTTGTGTCGATCTCTAACGATTTTTTTTACCAAAGCACGTGTAAAGTAACTAATAGAATCAAAATTAAAGGTGCGGTCGACTTAATTATCACTGCGGTTCACTAAAATTACTAAAATAATTAATTGAAAAATAAAACAAGTAACGCATTTATAAATACTTCACTTTATATTTGTGCACAATTGAAAACATAATACCAGATGCTCAATAACAAATCATAAATTATTCATACATATTCCATAAAGTGTTTGGAAACATATAAATTAGGTACAGTATGGAAAATTTAATATCTCTACAAAGTCATAGCAGCTCGTACAGTAGAATATAGCAAGTTCTAATATATAAATATAGACAAACTTCCACGATATTATTAAATTTACAATAATTTATGTAAAGAGAGCAAATACGCTTACAAGTATTTCAGATTTGGTCCAACATTCCATAAATACTTTACACTTGTCCTCAGTATCTGAATACGACCATCCATAGTCTTCACCTACAATAGAAAATAGACATATCGAAGGCAAATAGTTTAAATACAATTGGAATGTATAGTAAGGCTTCCGTCATAAGTCTGAAAAATTATCTACTTGGCGATGTATTGAAAGATTTATCGTTGTATAAAATATCTTTTCGAATAAATTATATCTGAGAATTAATTTCTACTAGTAAATACTTATCAATATTCGAAGCTTACTCAACGCATTACCGTAAAACTATTTTTGTTCTATATTACGTGAATAACTACAATTTTACCTAGTGGCGTTACACATATCGTGTTAATAAATTATGATACATATTATTATGCTAATTATTATTTATATAATAGTAAATAAGTAGGTAGTAGATTTCCTCAACAATCCAAAAGTATGCATCTAGTAGGTACGTACAAAGGTCATTATCCTGTCATAATAAGTATAAATTATAGTATACCTACATACTTACAAATTCATTTATCTTTCTGAAAACATTCGAATTTTCGATGTACGTATTTATATCATGGCAGTTTTATCCTCAACATGCATATTAACCATTCTTAAATATATTTAATTACAATAGGTAATTATAACTTATAAATTGTATAATTACGGTAATGACGTTGATGTAAGTAAATGGACACTTACACTACATATAGGCATGTTTTAGACAAATTCATTTTAATTCATTCAATTTATATAAATAAATAGACTGCTCCAGATTGACACTATCCATTTTTATAAACAGACGAGAAGACGAACCACCAAACGGTGGACCCTCGTCGTCGACATCAGTAACAAACAGTAAAGATATCACTGACACGTTGCTGACTAAAAAAGAAGCGTGACACCAGAATATTACCCTACTACAGATAATTACCCTAATATTATTGTAAGTCAACATATTAATTAAACGTTTACAATATTTGGAATACTATTATCAAGCAGAAATATCATCGCAACAGCAAAATGCAAGCTATATCAAGTATCAATGCAGAACAGCCTTCACACACATACATACATAATATTTATATTTAATATATTTTTATCCATAAAGTACATAGACATTAATAGACAGAGAATAGATGAATACGACATAGGTATATAATTTAGTCTTAGCTTTCAAGAGAAAGGAATTAATGTTGTTATTATCACATTCATGATTTTTTGTTTCATCCGTAACAAAAAAAATTAAGTTAAAAATTCTGTACAGAATACTGGGAATAAGCATTTGAAACAGTATTATGGTTTTTTATGATTAGTATTAGGTATACGTTGGGAAAGGTTTGATTAAGTTTTTGAAATGACTAAAATGTTGTCAAGAAATCTCTATTAGGTAACTACAGATCAAAATCTAGATCATTTAGAAAATCATCAATAGTCAGTTCGTTATAGGTCTAAATTCTACAAAATGTTAAAATCACATTATTTCAAACTAATACATCAAATTCTACCTAATCTTCTACAATATTGTTAGTCAATTTCTATACACATCACAACTTATTTTATTGTTTAAATAATAATATAGAGAATTTTAGTATTACAATAAACGGTGTTTATCCAGTTTTCAAACATGAGCAAAATTTGATACTTTACATTCATTATATAAAACAGTGTTTTAATGTCAGCTCTGTAAGTATGAACTATATTAATACTTGTGACCAATTTAAAACTGGATAACGTCCGATTCCAATCATAGACTAGACAACTGGTCAAAAATTACTCAAAACCGGCAAATTTAACTTACAATTAATTTTTTCGCCGAGCCTGAACTTAAGCCCAAACATTAAATTAATAGGATTACATGCATAAGAGTATTTCATCAAGCCATTACACTTTCCAATACGGACAATAAATAGTCGACATTTCTTACCATAAATAGTTACCCATTTACATTACCATATACAAATATAAATAGTTAAATCACAGATTCTACGCTTTTTGTAAATATAATTTTATCTACGTTTCTTTTTTACCTACGAGAAGATAAACGTTCATGTTATCTTTGCCCTTCACGTATACGCTGCCTCGGGGCTCGAAATTGTATCGGGCGGATAGTACCGGTATACAAGCTTCCCCCACCTGGATCCTCTTAGGTACTCCCGTGGAGTCCATTCTCGAGGCTATATTCACCGCATCTCCCCATATATCGTAATACAACTTCGTCGTACCTATAACCCCCGCGGTGACGTCACCGAAGTTGTAACCGATTCGAAGTATAAAATCGAATTCCAGCAAATCCTGATTGAAGTTGTCTACGACTTTCTGCATCTCCAGTGCAAAGTCCATTAACTGGTACAGGTGATCGTAGTTTCCTCGTGACGCCTGTCTCAGACCAGGGTTCAACCCACTAGCTGCCATAAACGTACTGCCGATAGTTTTTATTTTTTCCACGTGCTGAAATTCTGGCCTCTCCAACAATTCATCAAAATCCGCGATCAACTCATTGAGTACCCGAAGGTACTCCTTACCTTTAAGGTAAGATTCATCATACATTTCATTGAAATTGACAATGCTCGCAAATATTATAGCGACATCTTTGTGATTTTCGGAGTATTTAGCAGTATTTTTCAACTGGTCGGCGACGTGTCGTGGGATGATATTGTGCAGCAACCAATCGGCCTGATTTCTCATGTTCTGAACCCTTTGTTTGTCACGATTCGCGACGACGTTGCTATAGAAGCTCAATCGGTAACTGATCTCAAACTCTCTATTCAAGAACCAGACTAACATCAGCAGTAACACGACATCCAAGTACAGTTCAGTCAAATGCATCTCATGCTGCGCACCCTCGACGAACATCGTGTCGTTGGTCGTATCGTACGCGGACAACGACGCATTCGTTATGTTTAAAAAACTTATATTTTGAGCAAAATTTGTGGCGCTTTGTTGTGCGTTAATATCAATAGCCAGCATTTGAGTATTAGCTTCGTGACAACTAAACATCGCGAGGAATAGGAACAATCCAGCGTATAGCGAGACCAGAGTATTTTTTACGAGCCAACTCATTTGAGTGAAATTACAAAAATGTACAATACTTACGCATAGAAGGTAAACGTAGAACGATTGCTCGCCTTTCAAAATAATCACAGTAGTATTTTGACAGGTAAAGTTGATCAAGACAACCAGAATTGGCAAGCTAATCAGTAAGCTCCCTGATAGATGCCAGGGATACCAATTAGACAATTTTCTGAAGATCCTGACCGATCTTTGCATGGTATCTGTCATTACGTTAGGGTCATTTTTCGCCTTCCACTTTAGGTAATGTCTATACACGCAGAGTGTTATCGCCAACCCCTCTATGATTAGGAAGAAAACAATCCAACCTAGTGAATTAATCCTGTCCTTATAGAGAACTAATATAGAACAAGCAACTGCTAGAAAAATGATCGCCGATACGAGAATATCTAACGCGGTATTAAAACGGGAGGTGGTAAGAGTAGGCGGGAAGTCTTCACTGTCGTCGCTCCTATGGGCTTTGTCCCTGTAATATCTTTCCATTTCCGGGGTCTTGAAAAACAACGTGAAGCCATTGAGAGGAGGCTGAACGAAGTAGTTAACACCTGATCGTGCGTTGTCTTGAACGCACCGTATCAGCTGTAAATCGGATTGCTTGCGTAACTTTTGCAACGATTGCACTTGCTTTTCGTTGAGGGGCGGGGGGAGGCGGCTTCTGCAAGGTAGGTCGTTCAACGAAGACTGACTAGAAGTGTAGTAACCGGACACTCTATGCTGCATCATGTCATTCTGAGAAGTCGCTATTGACGCATGATTGAGCGCAAATATCTGAAAAAATGCAAGGTCAAATGACTACAGTCGAACAAGCCTCGCTCATGTTGCCTAAAAGGAAAACGCAAACAAAATTCTGATGACAATTTAAATATCAATTATAAACCAATGATTAAGAAGGTCAAATAACGATTTAATTACACCTATCGTTTGAAACCAATTAATCTGTTTACGTATTATTTATGTAGGTACCTGTTGTTGTATGCTGGAGCGTCGACTAGTGCTTCTGATTCCGGAGTCCTTTCGGCTGTTGACAGAGGGGCAGAGACTGACTGCGTCATCCGAAGGTCTAACGACCTGCGTGGGAAGAGGCAGGTTCAATCGACGGTCTTTAGGCCGCACTAAGTCGTTGTGGGTTAACGTCGAACTGCGAGCCCGGCATACTGGCACCTGAAAGCAGACATTGTAACCCTATAACGCCTTGGACATTTCCACCCTACTCTTGCCTACTCTGTTGCCTACTCTTTCATATAGCCTACAGCTTATTTTACCATATTGCTCTAGTATGGATGGCTGGTGGGGTTATCTATCGAAATTTCTATAAAAAGTTACGACCCGTAGAATAACCTCAACTTAATATAAGTAAATCATCGTAGCGCTAAAGAATTTTTAAAAGAATGTGAGACAGGCAATCAATCAAAGTACGGGTGTAAACGACCGCTTCAAATTACCTATGTATAAGTAGTACGCCACTTATCTGGGTTATAGTTTAATAACACTTAGAATAACGTGATGATCACGCCTTAAATACGCGTAAATATTTAGTTATCAAAGTTTTTAAGATACTTCGTGTTTCGGTAACAGTGTTAGGGATAACGTTTACTTTAAGAATGAGGTGTAGGTACTCTATCTGTCTTCATATGACTAAACTCCGACTTCATCTTTCGCCTCTTTTGGTCGGATTCCTTAGTGCAAATTATTATGACATTTTAAGTAAGAGAAAAACCCAATTAGGTCCGAATGTACGTACAAAAAAAGCAATTAAGTAATAAAAAGCAATTAAACTAAAGTTACGGAAAATCCGGATTCTCGTATTTTATGCTGAAATTTAGACACGGTTTCATGGATCAAGAATCAAGAATACGAATATCTATTTTAACATTTTTAATGAAAACGTTGAACTAAAAAGGTTAATTTATCTAAGTATTTAGCGTGGTATATTTTTAAGGCGCAGGTCACATTCGTCGTGAATGTATCATGAAACGCAAAATTACAAGCATTTTCCGTGAATGAGAACTCAAATTTAAAAGCTTAAACACAATACAATACAATTCAATGACATTAAAAGTAAAACGACAGGTACGATAGTAGCAAAATGCAACAATTATAGATACGATTTTATTGTACTTAGCTGATTGTATCATGTGTATTTCGTTGATTCGTCTTACTGTAGTTTCAGTCAGTCATCCTTTCCATTCATTACCGCTTAAAGATTCTAATGTTACCAGTCATCAATTTTAAATAAACTTACTTAATTGTGAAACAAATTATAATTAAATTGATATTAAGTGAGCACATAGAAAATACGACGTAGCAATAAGGCACAGGTACAAAAACCAGTCCCTAATTACATTAGTAAAAAAATAGGTTCTAAAATAGTCCTTAACGAAAAGTTTCTGAAACCGACCAAACTTGGTAAGTCTTGAATTATCAAACTGTAACCGAGAGACGCAAGTCTTTTTTGAGTGTACTCCAAAATATTGCCGCCTATAACTTGTCAACTAAATAGCAAAGTAAAAAAATAAATAAAAAAGTGAAAATGTAAGACATTAACATTAACTAATTTATAAAGCAAGATATTAAAGATTTATTGGATTATAAAGGGGTACGGTAAAAATAACCGGGACCGGGTAAAAATACTTTGGGGAACGCTCCATTAAAGCTACGCGACCTTAACAAGGTTGGATGATAATAACCTTCAACAAAATCAAGGATACTTACTTCTATATTTGGTCTGCCATATTGAGATCTGTAGCTACTACTTCTGGCGAAGGGCGACATGTTGCTTCTAGATTGACTCAAGTACGATCGAATATCAATAATTTCTCTTTCAAAGGAAGCAACGTCCGGGCCTGGCGGAATGTTTAACTTGCTCCCATGCATTACCCGACAGTTCTTATTGTCCTGAGATTCTATCACTATAGGCACTTGATGGTAACCATTATTCGATTGCGTCGTGTCACCTCGCTCCAGAAAATTTATCGGTTTCTCATCAAATTCCTTCTTCTTTATTTCATGAAGTGGCGTATCCGAGTGTTTTCTTAGAAACCGCGGCACTTTCCAATTTTTCAGCTTATTCGTGTATTTACCGTAGCTCCCTTTAAGCAACAAATATCAAATTACGGCAAACAGTTCATTGTCAGTGAAATATGATATGAACTGGCAAAGTTTTTATTGATGTTAAAACGTCGTTGAGGAAGGCAGTTCGTGCCCAAAAAATACAAATATTAAATGTTTTTTTCCTTATGGATTTTTTTACTCATTACACTACCTACCTAACATTTACATACCTACTATAATATGACCCACCGACCTACAGAAGAAGATGTAGCAAAGAGCAATGAAGGCCAAATGACTGATAATTACTATTCCCTTAAAATATGAATCAACCTCAAACAGAACTACAGTGTCAACTATGTTCAGTCGAAGACTATTACTTCTTACGATGACTTGATTCAAAACCTCTACATATGAAAGCGTTGTCGGCTTTTACTGAATGTTGCAATGACGCAAAAAAACATTTCAAGGTCGATTTTAGGAGTGTGGTAGCTACCCAGACGGCAAACTGTCAACAACAGTGTAGACTGTCAAGAGTCCAACTGCCTTTAATCTGAAGACACCGAGACTATTTGTCATAGCATCACCCATTTTGCACCAAAATGCACCACGACCAATAGAAGTAGATTTGGAGAGAACATAACATGGCCCTATTCTATTACACTCAAAAGCATTAATTTATTTGTTATATTTATAGACACGTGTTCCCTTCGGTGGCAACTCGAACGGGGCTAATATAAGTGAAGTCAGAAATTTAATAAACCCCCGTCGTCCCTTATGGGACCTCAGCTAAGGGGACAAAGGTTCCCTTCGGTGGCAACTCGAACGGGGCTAATATAAGTGACGTCAGAAATTTAATAAAGCCCCGTCGTCCCCTTATGGGACCTCAGCTAAGGGGACAAAGGTTATTAAGGCCTTTGATATGTCATTGAACCCTTTGAATTTGTTAAATAGATTTTAACATGTGTATCCGAGTATTCACTCAAATATATGTATTTCATTGAAATCAAGTAGACATAATCTTTATCTCGGCATTTCAGTATCGTGCTCTCTCAAAAAATACGATCTTCGATTTTGTATGTTTTTAATATAGGAATCTATCCCGATCATCTAAATGTAAAATGATTTTATTTGGATAAAAACTCAATCAAAGCATTTACTTAAGAAAACAATTCGATAATATAAACAAGGAAATGATTTAAGCAGCGATATTGCAGTCATATTTAATTAATATCCATACTTTACCTATTACCTTTGCAAAATTTTCATTATAATTCATTTAAGTTTCATACTAAATTATCGTGTTTGATACATATTAAAATGTTCGCAAAACGTCATACATAAAACTAAATATATTTAGTTATCTAGAGTATCTAGACACGAGAAAGAAGTGTCAGACGAAGAAAACTGACTGGCAGTTGTTTATCTAATTCATGATGTAAGTGGACCCAAGATATTATTCGTACAAACTAAGTATTTATCGAACAATCACTTAACATACAAGTGTTACATATTGGATATGTAATAGCGATACTGACACGTATGTTTATGTACCGAATGTAGGTATTCCAGCGTGTGCAAAAATAATTAAAGCTAAATATAGATATTTGACACCTCACTTGTTAATTATAAAATGATGCTCGTTACAAGATAGGCACAATGTTTTTAACAGTAAGTTTCTATTTATTTTTTTAAATTAACCTTCATCATGAATGTCAGAACTTAATAGACTCATGTCTTTTAAATTGCTCATTAATCTGACCTTTTACACTTATAGGCTCACTATAAATATCAAACCTCTCGCGTCCTACAAAACAATGGATGTGGCAGTGCCCTTGGGACCTTTCTTTTGCAAGTCGTTTATCTCGATAATATCACCCAGATAAATAGATTACAATGTAAGAGTTTTCAAGTCATGAGAGATGTTATTTCGAAGTCATCGCTCTTCGCCTACAAGTCAAGTGCTAAATACATTTCTACATATAATTATAAAGTAGATAAATAATTTAACTTTTAACAAAATTAACCAACTTCAAAGTCAACAAGTAGAGATAACTCAAAAACTATCCGTCAGATTACCCCTTTATATGAAAACAGACGACACGCACCAGCTTCCGAATAGGTATAAAAAGAATTGACACAATCGGTTCACCCAGTAAAAAAGCTATATTAACACGCATAGAAATACAGTCAAATTGAGAACCTCCTCATTTTAGTTAGTTAAAGAAAAAAAACCCATGGTAGATGGTTTTTTTCTTGGATGAAATTTCTTTATTACATTTTAAATAAGTAGGTACTTTAGGCACAGCCTCTACTTGTGTTTAAAAATATTTATTTCTTTACACGTTCATCGATTTACTTACAAAGTTTACCTTCGCCGGGATATAGTCACGAATAACATCTAGCTTACATAACTTCGTTTAGGTACATGACTTGCACCTAATTGAAACTATAGCATTCTGTTACAACAACAGATGACCCTAAAGCCAGAGTCCATGCCGAGCAATATGTGTCAGCTAATGTTTACACTCGGCTCTTAGTTGTTCGTGATTGGTCTTAATTATTTGTGTTCATGCTTACAGGAAAATCTACTGCAGTAATATAAAACGGTGTACTCTGAACCGGCATAAAAATTACCGCAAAAACTTAATATTATGAATTAACTTTTCCTCTTGGTCAATGAAAACGTAGGTACTTAGTTCATTCATTTTGCTAGTACCTGCGAAAAGATTTGTTAGGTCTATTTTGGTTTAGTTTAGGCTTGGCTTTATTTAGTTTAAGAAGGTAGTATAATTGAGAAACAAACACAGAATATCACTATTTATTTTCTAGAATAAAATGTTCAAAGTAGGTATGTCAGAACAAATCTTTATGGACTACTACATTTTTAGTTGCATTCAGAAATTATACAAATTTTATTTTTGTACAGGTGTAAAATGTTAAAATAAAGTAGCGACAAGATATGACCTTTATATCTAGGCACTTAAAACATACTCAACATTTTCTAATTAAAATTCATTAATAACTTTATAACAAGATAACGTTAATATAGCAACAGCGATAATAATTGCGTTGTTAAGTTTCTTGAGTAATTTATACTTTGTGTAGAAATTAGGCAAAGGCAAAACCTTTACAATCAATTATTTGTTAATACTTACAGTGGTTAGATTTATTACAAGTAACTTTAGCCGTGACAACCGCATTTCAAATCGGGATCCATTTCCTCGAGATATTTACAGATTTTACTATCGCATTCCACCGGATGCGGTCGAGAAAAACATCAAAGAAAACCAGATTCATAAATCATAATAAAAACCATAAGACGTTTTATTGCAGAAGTAAACATTAAGTCAGCGAATTCTATTCCTTATCATCAACATTAGTGGCTTTAAAAGCTTTTCCGTGTAAATTAGGTCGCCTACTCGGTACGTACCTACTCGCTAAGCGAGAGGTTAAACCAGGACGGATTAAAATTCAAGCTCAAATACTTTCGCTTAGAACACGGCCAACCAAGTTGCTAAATATACTGAGGATCAATTACTGCAAGCAACATTATCTTTTGGTAAAACAGATGTAAAGCGGCAATCAAAAAAAGGGAGCCATTGCGAAAAATATTTTATGCTCGGTTTTCAGTAGGGCGATTGCATTACAGGCAAGTAAAAAATATTTGGGCATCGCCGAAAAGGTCGTATTGAACCCAGCGGCACATGAATAAGTAAAGAACAGAATGAAAGCTTCATACTAGCGTCTGAAACGAAACCACTACTACATGCACA
>DWJQ01001784.1:0-10482 GCA_018248915.1 Hesperia meskei straton | reverse complement strand
TAGTCCACGTTTTTCAAGTGTACACTCGAAATTCAACCGTAACGTCCAAGATATAAGGATCTTTATTGAATGCTTACGTTTGAGTTGCTCCGTGACCGCGTTGGCGTGGAGTCGTTGTAGTGTGCGCAGTCCTTAAACGGAACACCTATTCATCTATGTGCGAGTGTGTGTTTGTTGCTCTTTCACGCAAAAACTACTGAACGGATTTTCATGAAACTTGCAGTAATATAGCTTAGACATCGGAATAACGTAATTTGTTAAAATTTATAGAGATTTTTGAAGAGACTGGTTTCCCGAAGCGAAGCGAGGACGGATTTACTAGTAAACTCATAAACCTTGACATAAAAATAGTTACGTCGAAGAATCAGTAGTGATTTTCACCTGTGAGATTCAAGAATTACAGTACTGCTAACAACCTTACTGTTACTGTCACCTTACTGTTATAGTGTTACGTCAATGGGATTTGGTTAACGTTGTCTTTCTTGGTTAATTCATGCGTTGTCTCATTAGGCATTCGTTCCTTAATAAGGTAACGCACTTAACGATCGAAAGTGTAGTGGTCGTAGCCTATTTATATAAATACGGTGTGAGTGCCGCTCGTACGGATTTTCACTATGGCTAGTTGTCATTTGGCACACGTGCTAATGCGGTTAAACAAAAGCGAGTAGGTCCAGGTGCTTTCACGGCTCGTGATTGCGATATCCGATCGCTTTGACACACTGCACTGTGTCCACAGTCACTCGATATCCTTTGTTACGTCCGTCCTTTCCGCAGAGTGGACAAGTTCCCGCTTTCATTGTTTCGAAATTTATCTCGGAGTAAAGAGTGCTTACGGCATGCGTGCGTATCATCTTCCTTTTTTGAAATAGAAATTTTAAGACAATATCTTGAATAGTAGCCTTGTTTACGTGATAGGTTTATTAAAGCGCAGACTATACGTATAAACCAAAACTTTGATCAAATGTCACTGCATCAAATTAGCATCAGCAATTTTCCATATAAGAAAGGTATTCTGAACCGCATTCATTTTTTATTAGGTAATAATATATGTAATTATGTATAATTTGTTTTGATTATAAATCATTTTCATATGCCTCTATCTTTTTACTACCACCCAGGGATAACCGGTAGAGGATTCCATCGGCATTTAGTTCTGCCTAAACATTATCATAACATAAAAGTTATCACAACATTTAAAGCGTTATCTGAAATGGAACTGAGCATGTATTTTAACTGTTTTATGTAACACAGTACATACTGTAGACGTATTTAATGATTACATTCATGGTGTAGCGCACTTTTATCAAACTCACTATCGATTCGTGGATTCGTGTATCTGTCCTCAAAACGTTTGATAGTAATGAGAACGCTACTGTTTTACAAAAACTCGTCGTTACGCGGTTCATACGAGCGTGGATGTCGGCGGTGGCTCATTAGCTTTGTTGTTATCATCGACCACAATGATGTGTTGTTCTCACGTCCATGTCATTATGACTAGAACTTCAGTTTCAACAGCCAGACCCAATTCTTTGTTTACAAGTGAAGTCGTCCCATTTGTTACGGTTTTACAAACAATGATGTTTAACATATTTATGTCGTCATCTACTGCGTCGTTGATAATGTTTTTATTGACATCATATTTCGTGACTGGTCGTGTGTACCTGTCTGTTTCGAGTCAAGGTATTGTCGGAAAAATGTATTAATAGTTTTGTAAGTAAGTATTTGACGCGGTAAAATTAAGTAGACATTATTTTGCTATTAATTATGTTGAAGACTGCTTAATTGCGATCATTCGCAAGTTTTATACTTATAACAAAAAAATACTAATAGATATGCAATTGAGTCACGAATTATGAAGGCTGCGATTAATTATTTTGATTTTGAAATTATAAAATTAACTTTTGAAGGCAACGTAAAATTTTACTTAGAATTTGACATAGCCAATTATGTACGCAAAGTAACACGTAAACGTATTCTGTAACGTTTACGAAACTGACCTCAAGGTATTACGCGTTAGTATGCGGTAAAACAGTAATACTTCGTGCAGTGAATGACAGAAGTGTGAAAGACAACATAGAAGTGAGAATTTGTGCAGTAGGTACTGCAATTATTAAACACATTAAATATGACATGACATAGTTTGGCACGGATCGAAATGTGTTTTGCACATGTGAATTCACTAACTTCCTACTCTTGTTTGTTTCGGTTAATTTATGCTCGAAATTTCGTTGGGTTTAACTGAATTCGCTATTCTTCAACGGCACGTATAAACTGATGTTTGTTCGCGGAAACTGTGTTGTTTTCAGTTTTCGATATTTTTAGAACTGTTATGAACGCTCCAAGTGTTCAGCTGCAATGTAGGTATGTATTAAAAATATTACTATGGCATAAATTACTCGTTAGTTTTGTTGTAAACATTACATACATTAAGTATATAATAATTAAAACACAATGCACTGGTGAAAAACACACATTGTTATCTCCATTAAACCGTATAATTTCTTGTTAACACTTAACTATCAAGAAGTAGGTACCTACATATGTATATTGAAAACGCATCGCACACTTTAACAGTAGGTATTTTAGGTATTCGCGTCTGCATTTCATCGGCTCTTGGAAATCTTTATTTTTCTTAATGTATCCTGTTTTAGCTGTCACCGTGTTGATTTGTAGATTAGTCGAACTAATGTGTCTGTTTTATAGTCGGCAATCTTCATACTATCAAATGTACCTTCTTCCCTTTAAACTAACACGATGACAACTAAATAAAACTAAATCATAATAAAAAAGTGTGTATAAAGCTTTTTATAAAACTAAATGAATTATAAATGCAAAGCAATTTTAGTCACTGTTCTATTAACTGTTGAGGTCTTGTCTTGAGCCGATTCTAAGCCTAATAGGTAATCGGACATGCTTGTCATAGGCCCTTGACCTCAGTGCAATCAAGTAAATCGTGCTTCTTAAAATTAATGAATATTAGCCTGAAAGATTTCATTACATACAACATACTTACAGGTCAAACTAATACCAACAGAGCTCCTATACTGTGTTAAGCATGTTAAAAATAATGCCATCAATTTATCGATTAAAAAACGTATTCTCTCTCTAACAAAATCTAATAAGGCACAATGAAATACCTAATGCAACTACTGAGTATTCTTGTTCCGCTTGTTCGTGCCAAAGAGTTACGTATGCGTCGTGGCACTTGGCCCGGCATGCAGGACAAAAGGGATCGCAGGATAAGGCAACTCGCTGGGTGGCGGTCGCGAGTGGCCACGCTCCTTTTCTAGTCCAACCACCCGTATCTATGCATCTCTTTCATCTGCATACTAATGACCGCTCATCAATATGCACCGCTACCGAACACGCATGCGATTTTTTCTAACCCCTTTAATTGGAGATAGTAAACGTGAGGCACATAAAAATGTATAACAAATTCATTATCATGCGTTGAAAGTATTTAATTTTGTCGTTATTCTACTTATTTAGTGATGTAACACTTGTTTTGTATCTTTAGTAATATCTTGACGTTCTAATACCTAATTGAAATCGTTAGGTCGGATTAAGATCAATGGTGTAATTCGTATGCAGTGCAAAAATATGAATAATTCGCCGATTATTCCAAGAATTTATATAGCTTCTTATGTTATAAGTATGTATCACAAATAATAAATTGTATCATTTATAGATTTAATTATATTTTATAGTTTAATTTAATTTAATTATATCTCTGTGTTCATAATAACCAACTCTAATTTTTTTACTGAAATTTTGGTAATTAAGTAATTTATTAATTAATGTAAGTTTTAGTAGGTTCCGGGAATTGTTACTTAAATAAGTATAGGTAACTTGTGTAAAATTAGGTAGTACTACGTAAGTACTTAAATATCCCTTGTATAAAATTTCAGTGAATCAGACATATTTGGGTTTTTACCGTTATACCTACCTACTAATAAATAATATTAACGGACACGCAAAAAATTCTTATAATGAGCCATTTAAATTTATATTGAAAATATTAGTGAAATTCCAAATTTGTGCATTTCCTCATCATAATAACTGGCGTTTGAATTAATATATATGAATAATAATATTGACAAATGCAAATCATGCATATAACCTGGAATTAAAACAATATTATAATCGTTTGCATTGAAATTTTAATTGCACCTGCAGTAAGAACGTTCGAAAGTTGTCCGCAATAGAAGAGACAATATCCGTCAACGGCAACTTGGTATGAAAGTGGTGGATTGTCGTCTTACGTTACGCCATGGTCGTTACGAATTTGTCGTAATTCCTTACGAGAGCGCAGTAAGCTTGCTATCTAGCTAACCGTGTTAGGTACTTAAAAACCGCTTCGCATTTTCTTGATAAATCTAGACAACATTTTTTACTTTCAATGGTTGCGGGACTGGCAGCAGTGTTCAATTTGCGGCTGAATTATTGCATCCTCAGGAAAATAACTAATTCACAAGTTATATCGCATTTGTGGTATCTGAGTGTTAACTACAATACCTACATTATGTAAGAGGAAGTGTCCAATTTGATTGATGATGTTTTGTAATCGTTGTCGAAAGTTCTTGAAAGGTAAAAAGGCTTTTAGGAAATCCGGATCAAGGAAACTGGTTTTTGTCTAAGAAATAATGTGTGATAAGATACATTTGAGTGACTCCGTAACCGCGTTGGCGTGGAGTCGTTGTAATGTGCGCAGTCCTTTGAGGTATTAACAGACAAACGGCTACAGTTATCAAACATACAAGTATGTTAAGAACATTATACCGACGAATACAAGTGTTTTGATGGCGTTATCTTATTAGTAGTAGCTTATCAAGATGAAATTCGAATACTGAATAAGAACAATAAGTAGGTACCTAAGAACGGCAAGCCACTTGCTTATCTTTTTAACATGATACGTTTCTTTGTTTTTATTTTGTAAACTTCATTTTTTACATATTTCTCCTAGGTAGGTTCCTGGCATACTAATATTGACATTTAAATTTAGTTTAAACGATTAACAGTTTGTCTTTTTTGAGATGGATTTGAATGCAGTTCTTAGCGATACAGACAGACAATACTTGTTTTAATTTTCATTGTAATTTGTATTTCATACTCTTTTTTATGTGGCATTATCATGTATACCTACTTTATAAGAAGGTTTGCGGATAAGTCTTGATGAAAAAACTATAATATAATACCTGATAAAATAAATACCAATGTGACCAATTCATATTTTCGAATACATCGATCAACTTCCTCAAAGTGAAGCGAAGATAGATTACTAGTTCAAAATAATAATAATATGATTGCAAATAAAATATTTGCCCTTTTCCCAACCCTACAGAGCCGACACCGTCCAACGTTTTGATCAGACGGGGCGTGATTTTTGATGGTTGTTAGTCATTTCACGTACGGTATTCAGGAAATGCGAACGTAATCACTACATTCCCGTTTATCGGTCATAAAATACTGGGACGTGAAATTTAAATTAATTGCTTGAATGCAATTTATAATTTCACTGTCAATGTTAAGTTCAGTACTCAGTATATTTTGACTAAATGTGCAATATTTAAAAATTTCTCTCTTGAGCCAAATGCGTATCTAGTGTTTTAAGTGCAATTCTGCGTACTGTTTTGCAGGACAATGACACAACTTAAAATTTTCAAACCGAACCTGAACCCTACCTTAAGCCCAAGTGGAATGGAATCAAAAAGGTTTTATTTCATTTGACTCCTCAGTTTCAAATCTTGACAATGCTTTGAAACTTAGCCATAATATAAGAAATCAATTCGACTTCTATGCACTAAATTTATGCATAATGCATATTACAAGTGACAATACACCGTTATTACTGTTTTAACGTTAATATGAAGGTTGGTGAAGGATTCATGCAACGGTCAATGGAAGTAAGTATCTGTTACCTCTACATGATAATCTAAGTTATTTAAAAATTATCTATATTTAACTTTTATTTATTTATAAAATTAACTCCTTGTATTGCGTGTGTTATAACTTATAACTAAAACTTTTTTTGCGCCTTACACGCATAGGTACATATAGAGGCTCTCAAATGAGTCGTTTAATACAAAGTCTTAAAACAAAGAACAAAACAAGGCTACTTTATAGTCGTTTATGAGATACACTGCATTCACAGATGTTGACCCGTTTACCTTTTGTTGCTTACAATTTAATCAGTGAGACAAAATCTCAAGTAGGATGTTTCATATTCTCTTCACATGCTTGAGAAAATGCTGAGACATTCATACAGTAGACTGTAGGTATATTTTGCTAAAAGACCGTCTTACGACGCTGGCAACAAAAGCTGCTGTGAAATAAAAATTCTTCGCTTTTTTGTGCTGTCAGGTAAAAAGAGTAAAGTGCTTAGCGTGAGCGTCTCTTCATAACAAGGGTGTGTTCCGCCATGAGAAAGTCCTTGAGCACGAATTTTTGGCAGCTACGAAGTGATACAATTAGCATAACAATTTAGCTAGGAACGTACATCCTGTAATTAAGTATAGGGGATCTCAAGACCTTTCAAATAATATGCTTGTTCAAGTTTTAATTACTTTGAAACTATGAACTTGAGAAGGATGTAGTCGTTTAGGATAACTCGTGTGGTACTTACCTACTGAAAACAGGATGTTATATTTAATGTCGGGGACAAATATTTTCCCCAACGTGTTTATGTAATCTTGCTTTACTTTTCGAAACAACTATGGCCTTTAATCACGTTATAGTTAAAAAAATAATGAGGTTTAGACGGTTAGAACTTTTGTATAGTCCATACCTTTTAGCAATGCCATTAAAAATTTTCTTCAGAGCAACTTTGGCTTTCGGTCTTTAGAATCTGGATGCTAGAAATATTTAAAAATAAATAATAGTTGTTGTTGCTGTTGTAGAGTAGCTATGTTGAATACCACCGAAATTTAAAAGATTTGTTATAATTCTGGATATTCTTATTGTTACGTGGGCTCACGATTGCGGACTGCCACTATACCACTGCCTTTAGATAATCTAAAAAAAAATTGTGAGTTTTGTTACAAATTTTTCGTAATTGCCCTCATGTCCGTCTAAAATCATGTGATTCTATCCTCAACAATACATGATTTCTGGATTGATATATGGGTAATCTTAATATTGTCACAAGTTCAATTTATATTTCCGCGATTTTTAAATTGTAAGAATATGTATGTCGCATTTCTTGATATGACGGACTAGGAGCGAAAATTACGTGTATTTATGCGATGGGCGGGCGGCAAGTAGGGCGAGACGCGAAAAGCTCCGTCTGCCGCCAGGGGTCATCGCTCCCGAGCCCTGCCCGTGAAAGCGAAGGGATGCGACCACGTGATATCGATATCGTATGCCATTCCCGAAGTAAAGGGTGGACCTGGACATTTTTCCTCAATCGAATGAATACAATTGATTCATATTCGGCTTATGTTATCGTTATTAGCTTTTTAATTTTTTAATGTTCGTGCTACGTAACTACTTGTATGTTATGTGTATGTTACATATTTTTATTAGTTAGTCAGTTATGGTCGAATTTCGTAACCTTGTTTTGGATTTCATAATGCTGATTTCTGATGCTGTTTATAAATTAATCGTGTGCAAATAGTTTAAATAACTTTTTAACATTGCGTATTTATTATCGTTTCACCAAAAAAGTAAATGAAAAAATATTGGTTTTTATTAAACAAAGGCTACTACAGTACTGAGATTACTCAGTTACTCACTTTTTGAATAATTCTTTGGAATCATTTCACTTTAAGTGAAGACAAGGATTGTTACCAAAAACAAGTGAACGGTGTTACCGTGTGTTCGAACCGAACACTATGTTACGTATTATCTAACACCTATAAGTATATCTCTATACTATAGTCGTTCTTTCATCTCGTAGCATGAAAGTCAAATAAATTACAGAAGTTTCTAGAACTTACGAACGCCTTCGAAAACATGCTGCGCCTTATATTGTTTTATTGATTACAATCTGATCAGCAGTGTAAGCATTCCTCGTTTATTTTCATCCGTTTCAGCACAAAACAATATCATTTAGCAAATAAAGTATTATGTCGCGCAAATAAATGATTACAATAATACGAGAGTAATTCAAAGAGAAAGAGAAAAATAAAACGTCGGCATTCGTTGTTTGACTAATTTGTTCCATATTTATTAGAATGTCGCATTTCGCTTCGTCAGTATGTCACAGCGTGGAAAAACTTGTTCATTGCGACACTGATGTTGGTGCACAAAGTAGGGGCGAAAGAATACAATTTTATATGGGTGACATGTGTTCCAATATTAAAATGCACCATGTTTTTATTTTGAATTTTTAAGCTGATATTTACATATTTTATCGACTGTGCGACGGAACTAACACATTTAATTTGATAATACGAGGCGTGAAATGAGCAACGCAAATTTTCAAATGGAAAATGTTTTGGTTTATTACATTTAATTGTGAAATTCGTTCAGCGAATCGGACAAGTGGAAATAAAAACACTTGTATGAATATGCGTTTGTTCCGGCGGTTTATTGCTTAGGTACTTGATAACTGGTACTAGTTGAATGTTCAATTTAATTGAACAAGTGTGCAAATTTTTAATCATATTACGCTAGTATCATCGTGTTTGGAATTTGTGTACGATTCTCGTTTATTTTAAGAGTTTTGATAATGTAAACGTTTACGGTTAACTAGTAACGGTTAGTACGGTGAACTAGTGAGTTAGAGACTACGAATACAAATAATTATGGTTGTATTCGCCCGATCTTGCTATTTTCGAACTATTGAGGCCAACAGCAATTGCTATTGGTTAACTTAGAAACTGCACAAACAATAACAATTCATAGACAAACGAATGGTAGGCTTTGAAAATCGTTATTGATATAAATAAATATTTTTTAATCCTGACGTGCCTACAACTAATTAAAGTTAATTAATTTAAAAATTATTAAGCAATTAACTGAATCGAGTTCGAGATAATACGCAACGGATATATCTGAATAAAAATTGCTGAGGTTTCAAGGCGGAACGTCCATGTTGCCCCGTTTTATATTGCACTGCTGTGTGACTTAAGACCACAATGGATCACTTATCCATTGAGTTTTTTACGATGGAAAATAAACCATAATTTAAAACAAGCTTACAAACTTTGCTCACCAAGCCACCGGCAACCAATAGGTATTTATGTATGTATGTATGGAGCTTGAGCATTAAAATTTTACTCATTACTTTAACTTTACTGCAAGCAAGGACTTTATCCTGATAATTAAAGTAAGAAATATATCAAATATTTTAATAAAATATATAAAATGTCAGAAAATAAAAACAATTACGGCTTTTATTTGGTAGGTATGTTATATTGCGACTAAGTAGGTACCATTAGTAATTGTTACTGCTTGTTTCTCGGATATATTGCAGACATCATGTGCATAGTGCCGAGTGACACCTATGTATGTACATATATTGTTGTTGTACCTACCAAAGGTTTAATAGTGAGTAGGCCATCGTACATTATTGCATACATAATGATAGTCTTGTCCTTATTTCGATGAATTTATGTCTAAATGTAGGAGTGAGCGTAAATTATGAATGCATTCACAAGGGCAACTACTATCGACCGTCCCTTGTATTCTATCTATCCATAATTCCCAGTTAGTTGCCTAGGAACAGTCAAATGTTAGTCAGCTAGTTAATTATTAGTTAGGCCATAAGTAGACTCCTACTTAACCCATAAAAAGATATAATAATCTTCTTAAATAATTTCATATTAAAAAGCGATGAGTAGTACGTACTCATTTTTTTTAATTTTTAATCACTCGTTTTAATACGTCTGTCACAAGAGCGTGTGAGTAAACAGTCATTGTTAACATTATGGTAATGTTAGTCATAGTCATAGACCGTATGAATACTATTTTTATATGAGTTTATTTTTACAACACATTTACGACTAGTTCTAGTACTTCGTAGGCCTTGGTTCTAGAAATATACATATTTACTCATAAAAACAATTACTAATATACGGTGCATAATAATCTTGAACTTTCAATGTACAGCTATCAACGCAAGATTTTTGACATCGCATAAAATGTTAAAAATACCTAATCCACTGAAAACTGATAATATACATTATAAATGCGTATAATACTTGATTTCTTTAATTATTACCTTCTGTTTCTATATAAGTATTTATACTTTAAAATATACTAAACATTTAAACTGTAAACAATACTTACATTTAAAATCTTTTTAAGTGTTCAGAGGTCTGGGTAATCTATCCGAAGGGGTGAGGGCTTATCAGGCACGCTAACTAATAGCAGCATGCATGTTGAAAGCGGGGATGTGTACCCTAAATCGCTTGCAACCCTTTCCATTCACACCCCACTTACTTCAACCTGACAACTATCTACCCTGCCACGCTAAATATTTTTCTGTTTGTGTATTGTTGCTTTGTGTGTTGATTATTTCATTTCTTATGGTAACCGCAC
>DWJQ01001783.1:0-10482 GCA_018248915.1 Hesperia meskei straton | reverse complement strand
TTGGAGGGGTGTCGGTCTCCCAGCCCCAGGATGTAGCCCACCATGCTCATGACGGCCAGCGACCGCGTGTAGTTGGTGCGTCGCTCGAACCACACCTCGGACGACGGACTCTTCAGCCAGAGGAGCTTCGCCAGGTCATCGCCTGCCGTGTGCTCTAGAGCGTGCTCGAAAACTTCTACCTGTTCGGAATCAACATCATCACAATAAAATTATTGTTTCACTGTTTGGTTCGGACAGCACACAAATTATCAATAACAAAACACATCTTACCTTCTGCATCAGCATAAGCCTTTCCAAATCGGACGCCATGCGCTGCATTATTCGGTGCTCTATGTTAAGCAGAATCTTCCGCTTCTCTCTATAGTCTCTGATGAGGGAATGTAGCGTGTCGCAGTGGGGTACCCATCCTATGAGCCCGGAGTTAGTGGAGAGTGGTATGACGGCGTATCGCTGGATAGCCAAGTCCCTCCGGAAAGTATCTGGGTCTGCTTGCAGCAAGGTATTGACGAGCCCAAACAACTGCATCACTCGTTCGTCTTGCCGAAGGTCCTCGTGACCCTTCAGTAGAAACATGTAGTCTTTGCCGTTGGACCCTCGAATGCAGAGACGCCGCGGCCGCTGTTTCGATGTGATAACCTGTGTACAATATTGAATTTCGTATGTTACCTTATTTTAACGGTCCCAGGTTCTTTTTTTGTCGAATGTAATAAATCCACATTTATACAGGGTGTCCCGTAAGTTGTACGAAAAACTGAAATGGAAGATAGCTTGGAGAGAGACCTACCAAATGTCAAAAAATCGATTTTGTAAAAGTCTCACTGTTTCGAGATTTTGACCTTTGTTTGATTTTTCAGATATCGCGCTCTCTTACCCTAATTTTACTTGCTGACTACATTCCGCTGAATTTCTAGGAATCGCGTAATAATTTGAACTCAATCATAGCTTGGGATTGTAGACCAACAATGTGGGAGTACGTGAAAACAAAATTATTAAAATGTGTGCTCATTTGTGTAGTCAGCAAGTAAAAGTAGGGTAAGATCGTAAGATAGCGCGATATCTGAAAAATCAAACAAAAGTCAAAATCTCGAAAAAAGTGAGACTTATACTAAAACGATTTTTTGACATCTGGTAGGTCTCTCTCCAAGCTATCTTCCATTTCAGTTTGTCGTACAACTTACGGGACACCCTGTATAATACTCTATTGTTGCACGGAGACCAATGTTCTACATACAGAATTCTGAAGTTAAAATCACAAGGATACCATAATAAATACAGTGGACATACATAACTTATCTTTGGCAACATTTGATGTGCAGGCCTGTCGCCACGTCAGCTGGCGGAAAATTAACGTTAACCTTAAATGTAACGTGTGACTACCT
Organism: Hesperia meskei straton; assembly: GCA_018248915.1. NCBI lineage: Eukaryota > Metazoa > Arthropoda > Insecta > Lepidoptera > Hesperiidae > Hesperia > Hesperia meskei. Next base: position 9,103 of record DWJQ01001783.1, on the reverse strand, counting down.
TACATCAAATCAGTCACCTACCTGCAAACTGCTCTGTATATGCGCGATCCTTATCAGGTCCCTGTCGGGGACATACGAGCCCGGAATAGCCAACTCCAGGTCGCGGCAGTTGAGCAGCCGCGGGCTGACGTAATGCAGCTCCAGCGAGGTGAGCTGCGGCAGCTGCCGGCTGATGCGCCGGAACACGTGGTAGTAGAGATCCCACGCTTGGTTCAGGTCGCGGACTTGGCCGGATTCCTGCGGTGGGAATGTGATTAGTGGTGGTGAGTAGCGGTAAGGTGGTTAGAGCGATTGGCTTGTTTGAGGCTTTGAGGATTGGCTTGCTCGAGGTATTAACACGGTGCTTTTTGGTCAAGCAAATGCTAAATATGTGTAGTATGTGACATATTAATTGATGTGGCTCTAAATGATTTATTGAGGTGTAACAAGAAATTGAGGTTTAATAATAATTATTAAACCAGGGACCACCTTGTAAATGGATATTGAAGAGAGTTATGACATTTTTCAAACTTAAGAATTAAATTCAAATAATTACCTTAAATCTATTACACCATTCCTGCGCTTCGTTAAGATCCCTTCCATAAGCTGTACTGAAGGAAGCCTCTTTCAGAGTCTGTGGACCTCTTTCCAACATTGCATGCAGGGGTTCCAACGACTTAAACATAGCCTTGACATCGTGTTCACTAAAGTACAATCTAGAAGCTTCCTCCAGAGCCTCTGCCCATTGTTCATGCCAAAGAATTGCAACCCTGATGAGCTCCTCAGAAATCATAGCTGCCTGGTTAACTAATTTGCTTGAATGTGTACACATCGACTTAAGTATCTGATTGGCATTATTCTTTCGATCTACAAACGACGATTTTGAGGCCACGGTCAACGGATATACCAGGGCTTGCGGGTGTGACTTTCCGATGTCAATCAACAAGGTATGAATCAATTTGTTTACTAACGGTCTCGGTGTATCGATTCTGGCTATCAGCTGCGGAATAACTTGAAGCCAAACATTGATTTCTATCGTTCTGATTCCTTCTACGAGCGCCTCGTGAACCGCCAGGTGGTGCCCGTAATCGAACCACAATGTCAGCAACCTCAGCGTATCTTGAAGAGAGCTTCCATGAGACAAATTGATCGATTTGAAGAACCCTTCAACGGCCGGTACGGTGTGCTCCTGAATATATTCCGGAACAGACTTAACTTCACCTGTACTGGCAGATGCAGTACCGTCTGCTTCTTGGTGCTTATAAAACAGTACTGTTTCGAAGTTCATGTACGCCCAAGCATGCCAAGCTTTATACCAGTCAGAAGAAAGGTTAGTGGCCGCGGAATAGTTGTTAAGAATCTCGGGAATGGATAGCTTGTTGATGCCTAAAAGAGCTTCGCCCCACGCACCTAGTTTGAGGTGACAACGAGCGAGTAGCCGGCAGTGCTCCGCATCTCCCGTCTCGACATTGTTTACATAACGTTGTAACTGGTCGTACGCCAACTGTCTATCTCCGGCCACCCACAAATGTTTGGCGTAAGCAAGTGTCAATCTGGGTTCATGAGCGGGCAGTGGCAAATCTTTGTTTTTACTGGGGTCGCTTCCTAATAGCATGACCAATGTCTTGTGAGCTTGGCGAGGGGCGCCACTCTTTCTGCAGAGGGATGCAAACTTTAGCCATGTCGCCATGTCTTCTTGAGGGGTCAGTACCAAACTTCGAACCTGAAGAATCCTTCGCCAATCTTCTACCAACCTTTGGCCACCTTGCAATCGCGTCCACCACGCCTGGCGTATCGATTCTCTTCTTTCAGGAACTTGCGTGTATGTCACTACTTCTTCTAATTCAGCCAATAATTGAGCATTAACTAATGCTCCGTAGGCTCTTTGGTAACTCTCCCCAGCGACTGCCGTCAGTTCGGAGTCTAAGATTGACCGCGCTTGGTCGATATGTAATTTAGATGAGGTGTAATCTCCGTTGTGGATATCCAAAACGGCTCTATAGAATGCTCCGTCTTGAGTATTATCCGGAAGAAAGCTGACGTAGTTAGCCATGGATTCCCATTCATTTAAGCCCCAAGCTGCCGCTGCTGCTAATCTAGCAGACTTGAATTTATCATCGTCGCCCATGGTACCCCATCGTTTGGATACTTTGTTGTAGAGTTTTGACCATTCGCCCAGTGATTCAAAGCACCGAAGTGCTCCCAAGTAAGCTTCTGCATTTTCAGAATCAACGGACAATTTTTCTTCATATAAATTCAAAGCCTTTTCCCAACTGTGAAGTTTTTCGTACCACCTTATCTGAACCTTAAGGCTTAAGTCACCTGCTTCTCGTTGAGCCATGACTCTTTCGAGCAAGCCTTCCGCAGCTTCTTTTTGTTGAAGTTTGTTGTTTATATGTATTAAAGCTTCTACAACTTGAGATGTGGCCCCACTACGGAATTCTTCCTCCTGAAAAATTTATTACATTTAAATAAAACTATAAATTCTAAATGGAAATGCAATAAAGTGGACTCTTAATCAAACCTTGTAGTGAAGCGCCTTGGCATAAGCCCGGCAGTGCATAGCTCGTTCGCCAAGCAGTTGCGTTGATATTGGCAGGGCGCCTCCTTCACAATGTTCTAGGAACTCTGCAAGGTTTAGGACAGTGTGCGCTAGTTCGGGAGCGTCGGGGGCCGTGAGAGCTTGTTCGAGAGCGTGCGAGAGCTCGGCTCGCGGCGTTTTGTCGAGCTCCGTCCAACAAGATACAAACGCAGCGTTGAATAGATCGCGTAGGAGTTGCGAGTAGTTATGCGCGAGGGCCAGACACGCTCTAGAAGACATAAGAAATACGTAAGCTAAATTATTAGGCCAAAAAGTGCAAGAGACTTTTTAACAGTACAGTAAGGCTTTAGTATCGATATTAAAGTAAGAAATTGGCCTTAAGCTGACTGCAACCAATGAGCATCTAAACCCACATCAGAAAGAGTTAGATATGGAATTAAAAGTTTGCGAACTTCAAATATCTTCTAAAACATGCAACAAAAACGTTTTGTTCCATGTAATAACGATACTTATGCCTGACTGGCATGAAATACGGTAATTGCTCGTTACTGCTACCTGAACTTAGTAATATGACACTGAAACTGTACATCAAAAATGTGTACCTTAGGGCTGGGCTGTGGGACTCAGTGAGAAGGCCTATGCTAAAACGACGCAGCCACTCCAGCCAGTCGTCTTTGGACACGCGACTACTAACAGTCCAAGCTATTTTCAGGCTGTTAGCATTCACGAACAATTTGCGAATTGATTGCGACGTGTCACAAGGGACGATGCGAGCCTGAAAAAATTATGTTTAATTAAAGTAAACAAAATGCGAAGGATAAGGAACTTCGTTCCAAAAACAATACCTCTTGATTGTTGTTCCGTGGTCGGCGTCGTGAACTTTGCAAGAAATCGTCTACTGCGTGCGTCGGAGCTGATTGTAACTTTGCAAGAAGTAATTCATAGTTCTGGTGCTGAATTCTGTGCTTGACTACCACCTTTTGTACCAAAGGAATGAAGTCCATGTATTTACGGCCGAGCTGAACGATCAACGCACACAACGTGTCCATTGCAGTAGTTCGTAGACTAAAGCAGGAGTCCAAACTTCTTACAAGGGGGTGAATTATTCGAGATACTAATTCACTGTAGTTCAGAGAATCGGATAGATAATCTACTGTCTCCATGGCGACTTTAGCCACAGGAATAGGACAGTCGGTAGCATCAAAAAGCTTTACTATCGATGGGATAACTAAATGCATGTAATCGTCCAAATTATCTTCAAATTTTTGTAACGCATACAGAAGTTTCTCTGTCACGAATCTATCTTTGCTCGTATCGTGAGCTAGAACTCGTAGTATCTGGGGCATTAGTTGCGGCAGGTAAACTTTGAACTCCGACCCCAAGGCTATCGCGATATGTTCGACTAATAAAATCAGTGTCGGTTGTAAGGGACTGTTTGGAGTCCAAAACTCTTTGATGATATCAAATATTTTATCTAAATAATTACGGATGTGATGCTTGACTATTGCAATTAATTTTGCCAGCTGGGTGAAAAGGAATTCTCGGAAATTGTTACTGTCAGTTGAACGCGCTACATAGAGTAAACTTGGTGTGACCCGTGAGATATAAGGCACGCATTTGATACCCAGTGATTGGAAAATAAATGTAACAGCTTGTACCACGCTCGTGTGATGCTGCTGTAGCGTGGGATCCCGAAGGATCCGCATGAGCGTAGATATAACGATCGCTGGATAGTACTCATCCAACACAGGAGAAGACATATTCACTAACATTTCACTTGTAGTCATATCGAAATTATTATCCTCAGCCTTACTATCAGCTACCGGCACCAGACTAGAATCTGGTTGTCCATCTTTAAATCCTTTGGCCAACTTATGCTTATGTTTATATGGGTCAAGTGCTCCTAAAAGGCCTAAAACGCGAATCGTTTCACGTCTGTCTTTAGGCAGCTGTTCTGTCTTCAAAAAATTTAATAAAACATCCATTAGATTGGGATATTCCGTATAAGGTCTAACCACATAACCTGTGGCGCTAATTAGTTGCCCAAAAGCCCACAAAGCAACACTTCTTTTCTCTGTTGCACTGGCATCAGATAATAATTCTAGCAGGATGGTTAAGAGCTCTGGCAAACATTTCTTGAGCCCAGTATTGTCTCCATGAACATCAGCTAAATCTCCGACAGCTTTAAGGACACTAATAATGACCCCAGGGTTGAGATCAGATTCTTTTAACTTTGGCACTAGAACATTGAGAATTGTTTCCATATAGGGCTTTGTTAGTTTAGGTGCATGCAGAATAAGATTATCTAACATTCTTGCTGCTTGTTCCTTATTGCGACTCATGCCAGAGTGTTCTAATTCTGTCAAGAACTGAATAAGAGTCTTCCGTAGTCCTGGCATTATATAGGCAGGGTTTACTGTACTCAATCTACCAATAGTGCAGATGGCCAATTCTCTTATTGACATCTGTTCGTCATTCATAGCAATGAACAAGAAACTTAAGTTTTCAATCTGTGCTAAATGGGTATCAAAAACATCAGTTAGTGATTCTAAAACCCAATATCGCACCTCATAAACAGGATCAGTCACAGAAACAACTAACATTTTACCAACAACTTCTGCAGTAAGTATTGTCAATGTTCTGGAAGGTGTATTTTTTGTCCTAATTGTGGCATCAGATAGGAGCTTTGCTGCAGTTTTAACTGCTTCTAATCTGACTTCTTCTTGATCACTTTGAAGAAAATGATCAGCACATCGTCTCACAAACGTCAGCAAACTATGTTGGCCTTCAAATTTGAATGTACCAAGAGTTCTTAGTGCCAATACAATACTGGCACTGTCTTGAGGTTCAATAATTAAACTCATGTTAGTCATCTGCTGTTCTAAACTTCTTGGAACACCGGGATGCAAGAACGGCTTGTTTCTTAGAACCAAGGACAACATATTTAATAATCCTTCTGATATTTCACCTTTCAGTGAAGGTAAATGGATACTCAGCTCCTTTAAACAGACAGTCAAAGAAGGGCTTAAGGCTGTAGCAATGATTGCATCAAGTAATTCTCTTATAGCATTTACCACAAGATCTTGTACAGAACATCCTAAAAGGGTTATGCATGCAAAAACAGATGGGTCAACCCAGGCTCGTTTTTTGCTCAAAGTATCTCTTACAGGCAATGTTTGTTTGATAACATCTATTATCCGAGGAATGTAATTCTTGATATCATCTTCTAAAGCTGCGGCCATTAGACCCAATGTCGTAAAAGCCATGTTTTTGTCTTTTTCCCTACTTCTGATCGAAGACAGTAAATAATTCATAGTTGAACTAAGATATTTCCTTTTAAACAACTCCTTATTAAAAGCAGCAAGTCTTGGTATTATGATGAGCAGGATCTGGGGCACACCTTGTGACTTTAAAATGCGCTGCGACATTACATCTATAAAGTGAGAAAATATTTATCAATATATTTCATCTTACATAGAATTATTCACCATAACCCAAAATAGCTTACCTTGGCAAATTCTTTCAATTTTTTCACTGAGTAGCTTGTGACAAACTTCTGATTCATATATTGGTACAGGATACTGAACATTTTCAGTTTTAAAACCATCGCACAAGTATCCTCTTTTTACTGAAGGACTGTGCAGCTTTGAACTTATGAAAATAATGTCATCTGACACAGTGATATCTTTTTGTGTATCCAAAGCATACATTAAGGTGTTATATTTGGTCTCCCATGTGGCATTCGAGCATCGCAATAGTTCATTCAAAATTAACAGACCTCCGTGAACTCTATCTTCCTTGGTTATACCTTTTTCTTTATTTGGAATGTCTTCAAAGGAGAGCATTGCTTCCTCATAACATTGCATGTACCATTGCGGCTTAGAAGTGGATTGTTTGGCAGTCTCCCTCTGTGCTGTAACTACTAGACCAGCCCGCAAAGCTTTAGCAGCAGCTTCCCTTATTTGTTGCTTGGGATCTTTTAAGGCTACAAGAATATGATCAAAGAATCCTGATACTTGTTGATAGAAGTAAGTGGGCATTGCAATTGCTAATTCTTTTAACAATAATACAGCGGAATGGCGTCTTCCCTCATTCCTTTCCTCAGAGAGCCACTCAAAAGCTCTTTTTACTTCGAATTCTACATACTCGGCTCTTTTTACTCCGGAAACTGTAGCAAGGCGGCCAACTGTTTTGGCTGCTAATTCCATAACACCCACATCAGAGGATGGTAGTAGATTCCGAAGATAGTTCGCAAATCTAGTGATCCTTGTTTTCGTAGTATCACAATCGCCACCAATCAAGCAGACTAAAACAATACATTTGAGCAATAATTGAGAGGAATAATAAAGTTTTGAGTTATTAATTAACTTTAGTTCTTATACACTCTTTAAAGATATTAAATAAATTTAACAATATAGAGTAAATACAGACCGATAGCGAGCACACCACCCTTTTTTTCATGGACGTCGTTGCTAGATACCATCTCAAATATTTGATGATTGAATTCATCAAGGAACTGTGTAAGTTCCTCCTGAGGAACCTCGCGGAGTTCAGTCTTTGCATAATTGTATAGTTCACGGGCAGTTCGGGTTTGGACATCTACATTCCGGGACTTGAGCCCCGCAACGAACAATCCTACTTGGTTTGACATTTTTATTCACTTTAAATCAGACCCTAAAACATGTATTCATTTAAACAAATTTCTCATCTCTGTCTCCATTTTTATAATAATTATATTGTGTGCATAAACCGCTTTGCTTTTTTATTTTATAATTCTAAAAAAAGAATACACAATATTTATTTGGTTGATCAAAATTTGTCACAATTGTCATCATTTGTCAGCTGTCAAATGTCAAATATTCGGTATTCCTATCTCTATGGTCAAAACAGATAATTCATTAAAACAGATTTCTAATCAATACCACAAATACATACTCTAGGTACTATACGTATAGACTGCATAGAGTTCGTGTCTAAAATAATAATTAATCATTATGAATCGTGGTCCCATATCCTAATATAAGTGCAAGAAATTGTCGAAATTCTCCTGATATCGCAATGAAGTCGAATAATAAATTATTAATATTTCTTCACTTACAGATTATTAAAGTAATTAAATTATTTGGTTTGATATTCTGTGAATCTGACAGTAGTCTATGGTTACATGGCCGATGTTTCATTCATTTGAAGTTGAAGCTTCCTTTTCTTTCTCTGTCGCATAGGTACCTATAATATCTACGTACGGGCGGTCGTCGTTCGAGATATCCGTATAAATTATTAAATGAAGGTGCTATAAGTGTTGATTTTATGAAAAAGCTGTAGGTTATAAATTGTTAAATAATGATCTTACTGGAGATCAATAATAGAATTATAGAAGAAACTCTAACAGTTAAATATAAAAATGCACTGGCGCGGTGAGTACGTTACGCTTAGAAAGTTTACCAGTTTTTCTGTTCGTTGTGCGATTACCGCGACGGAGGCACACTAAGTTACGTTCACGCTTTTTGCTCATATCCTAATGTTGACGAATTTTGTTATCGGCATAAATTTTACCATAACCCCATTTTCGGAAGCAACATGACAAATGTCAAATACCATAATTATTTAGGGTGGGCCCACACGTTGACTGCTAACAGTAATAATCTCGCATAACATGGAATGTAAAACCATATGTGTAGCACAGTTTTCCTTGCACAGTTTGAGCTCAAGGTGATATCATGATATGGTGTATGTCAGTGGATGACTCATATTAGTTGTTTGTATGTACTGGCGGTGCGCGGAAATATCCTGAAATTCCTGTACAGTGTTTTTGGATACCATTGATAGTAAACAGTGTAACAATTTACATGTGTTGTTGATACACTTATGTATGTGGTTGTGAGAGGGCAGATACTCTCACATTACAGGATATGAGCAATGATGCTGCTGCAGTAACTTTGGTGGGTCAATGATACTGTTCATATTGTAATCATAGTATTGTGTACAGTCAAATGTATTTTATCACAATTACATTTATTGGTTTAGTGAACTTTTTTGCCCAAATATGACTAATATAAATATGTCTTTATTTATGACAATTTCGTATTGGCTTTATTTATTTCACATAACTTTTTTTTTCAGTTTAAAGCCGGAGTCTATAGATGTGACAGTTGCAGATTTTGACGGAGTACTCTTTCATATATCCAATGTCAATGGAGACAAAACCAAAGTTAGGGTGAGTATTATAAATTACAGGATTAACTTAGGCAAGTTCTGAGATATTATTGCAAAAGTAGTTGTTATGCAACAAGGGTGAATATTAATTTCTTTTGAGGGTGTCAAGAATAAGCGATAATATGATGGGAAATAACTTTCCTCAATCATCGCCGAGCAAAAGAATAACCTTTATCAAGGTTACTTTGCTCTGCAGCCAGTAGGACATCCACATCAAAAACCAAAGAAATTGTCCATTAAAGTTATTTCCCACAACCCTCAAATACCATAATTAGGGATGCAAGGTTGTTGTAATATCGATAATTATATCGAAGCAATGAAATTATCGATAGTTGATAATATCGATATTTTGGTCGATAATATCGAATT
>DWJQ01001782.1:0-10484 GCA_018248915.1 Hesperia meskei straton | reverse complement strand
GCCGAGAATGTATGAAAGATTTGCCGGAACTGTGTCGGAACTGAGACTTCACTGATATGTCTGAATCGACCCTAAGGTCATCAGTGTATGCAGTAACGTCGACGTCTACGACAGCTACGAGCCGCGTAGCGCTGCTACGGCGTAGCATCGTAGATTACGAACAACCGTAGCATTCATAACGCAAGGCCCTTGTTGGAATAATCGCCGTAGCTAATCTCATTGTTCGATCCTACAGCTACGAGAATTTGAAAGGAATGCGACTTTTGCAAAGGTTTTACAAAAACATATCCAACACAGTAGGTAAAAGATAGAAGGGAAAAGCTGCTTCTTACTCGTTACAATGTAACTATATGTTCATTTGATTTAATTATTTTTTTTATTAGACAATGACGTTACAGCGGTCTGCATGTATAACAATAGTAATTATTAATATAAAATTTGTTGTTGAGTTAATGCCCTAAAGTTACTTTGAAAGAAGAAAATAAGAAATTAACATTAAATATGAACTTCATACAAAGTATTTATGATTTTGAAACAATTTAATAATTTTAAATCTACATATTCATATTACGATTTTCAGTCAAAGAGAAAGAAATTAATTTTGCTATTCTGTACTACGTCTGCCTAATATTTAATCTATTTCTATGTCATTATTGATAGTTCCATGACATTTTGACACATTTATATTTCTTGTTTTGTGTTTTGATACATGTATTAATATTTTATCTACAAATTAATAAAATGAATATAAAATAAAATTAAACCGAAGGGATATCGAATGAGATAATTATAATTCTCTGTAGAACCAGTGAGAGCCGGCCTTACAATGTGTCGAACGGTACACGCGGTGCTGTCGACCGCGATATGCGGCGTGCAAATGTTGGTGCGCGTGTTCATGACCATCATTCTAATGATCGAGAACGTGATACGAATGGTGCTACAAACGCTGTATAACTTCATATCGTTCATGCTCCAAATGCTGTCTCTCATCCCGATATGTATCGTGTTCTTACTGACGGCGAGGCTGAAGTGTTTCATGTGCGGCGGCGGTGGGCCCTGCCCCGTCAACAGAGGCGGCGCCTGCGACTGCATCATGTCTGCCCTTGCGATAGTCATTCTCTTCTTCATCTTCCGAGCAACAGGAGTCTTGGACAAAATGTTCTACAGCATCGGATACGCGAAAGCCCTGCCCCCGGCCCCCGCGAGGTTCGTCCCCACGCCCGGAGACATCACCGAGTGTTCTAGAAACGAAACGGACTACGATTACGGATCGACGACCGTCCAGTTGATCGAAGATATCACTTACGAACTGAGCACGGATGAAACTCACGATGATACGCATTACGATTACAGAGTCAAGCTCGTCTCGCAGAAAAATTTAAGGAACGGGACGGATCAACACATAAGGAGTAGGGGCACGGATCGTGACAAGAAGAGTACAGGAACAGATCTCGACAAAAAGAGTAGTGACACAGACAAAGACAAGTTTAAATTCACGACAACAGACAGCCAAGTGTACCAGCAATTGACCGATGAAATCAATTATGACCCCAACGGCTAATGATTGTTATTCTAGCGACATACAACACGTAAAATATCTATTGACTCGTTTACTCGTACTATCGTATATTCCGGTCCCCAGATTCGCCGTTATTTTTATTGCTGGATATAGAATCCGAGTTTGCGACCATTAAGTCTTAACTTCTTCATATATTTGTTGCTGCGATATTGTGAGCGAAACTTTTTTCATCTATTCTCATGCCAATATTTTAAGTGTGGATAATATTTTCAATAATTCGAGGCGACTTTTATTGTGAGTTTCTCTGAGGTGTTCATAAACTTTGATTTTTCCAAGTTAGATAAAAATAGGTAACGTCGGGAAATACTAAGGCAATGAGATGCTCAAGTGTGAATATACTTTAAAGATGTCTTTACTTTAATTTGATAAATAGCCGTTTATTAAATACGAATATACATAGTTCAAGTAAATTAATGCATATTTACTGATTAAATCTTAATTTTTTATTTGAATAAATTGTGCAAATACAAAATATGAAGATATATAATATTGTGATTAGTCCAATTATAATTATATGGTTACCTAGAAATCAAGTCACAGAAGTAAAAAACATACGTAACTTTTAAGCATTATATTATATGCCGTGAACCGTGAAGGACTATGTTACAAAGAGGAAATATGCATGGAGGTTTTACCCACATTTGTAGCAACCCTTTTCCTAAAATCGACCATGAAAAAGTTTTTACGTATGTTGATCGTGTGGAATTTTATTAACGCTAAAGTACACGTGTAACGGACGTGTAGCTTTCGAAAATAACCCTTACGTTCATAAATTATAAGTTTACCCAAAATAATTGACTACTCGTTTGTTAGAAGTCCCTTTTTCTCTTTAATAGTTCCGTATGTTTCGTGAACATTATATTAATACATTTTATCCTCTAGCCCCTTTATCCATTTAGCTTATATTTCTTCTCTGAGTTATCTGGAAGAGAGTGCTCTTTGCGATAATATTGCCCATTGTTTACATTTTTGTTTGATCGACATAAGAAAACGGTACGTCTATTTCTAAGGCCTTTTTGTGGTATTAGAACTTGCGTTACTTGGTTTAATTACACCTCCACCAATCCGTATTAGAGCAGCATTGATAAGTACTTTCTAAGCCTCCTCATACGGAGAAAACTTTCCCTTGTCGTGGTCCATTAGTGGGTCGAAGCTAGCCAGCGATTATGTGTGTATAGTCACTTAATTACTGTATAATATCATTGTATAGTGAATAAAATATGCTACAAAGTAACTTGTTAAACGACTGGCTGTAAAAATGAATGACACCATAAGTAACTTTAGCCACACAAATCTACAAAGTTATATCGCTTTGACGCCACATTAAAAATAGACACTTTAATTGAGATCAATTTACTTGACAAGTCGACCCTTCGCTTCGCTATTATTAGGGCGGCATAGAATACTCGTTAAGTAAATGTTCCCTCCGATAGTAATAACTTGGTGATTGTTGCCGCCGGAAATGACGCCAGTTCCTTTGGGTGACAAATATTTTTTCAACTGAATATTGTTTTCCGTTGAGGGCAATCAACGTACGAATGGCAACAAAGAGCATATTTGAGTGTCAAGTTTCCGGGTAACAGCTAGTGAGGAAATTTTATGTACGTTTAAACGTTTTGACGTCAAAGTACCGACTATATATGTATGTACATAGAGGTGTGTACGTGAGAAATGAATATATACCTAGGCCAGGAATCGAACACAAAATCTAACATTCACACACATGTCATACAACAGGCTAGGCAAACGAGTTATTGATCCAATCCATTATTCTTTACATTTAAACAGGCTTAGTATAGTAAAATATTTCGATACATTCTCTAATTTTTTTGCATTCATAATGACAATTTATTGAAGCGGATCAAAAGTGCAACTCTCGCAGAATGAACTGAACGCACCTACATATTTTAATTGATTGTAGACCTATACATGAGTCGAAAAGAATATTATGGAATTGTCACTCTACGCTAAAAACAAATTTATTACCTGTGCTGACAGTTCAATTAAAATTGAAAGCAAAATTTATTCCCTATCGAACGTGAAAAACAATAAAATTACAATTTGATAACTACAGTAAAACACACGACAGGTAGCAGGAGCCGATTCCAATAAAGTAACGCGGCGGTGGTAAACAGGGCTATTGATACAGATGTAGCTATCCCATACCATCGCGCGCGGACATACGTACGGACCAGATAAGGAAACTCGTTTGAAGTTAGCGCGCGGCCGGTCAGCTGATTTCGCGATAGCCCAGGGTATTGTGCGTTCTGTATAAGCAAGTTAATTACTTCGTGGATCTATTGGACTTCATTAAATAGTTTTACGCGGCCTCTATACACATACATACACGTGCATAGATAGATACACATCTCATATCGTTGGATAGAGTTGAAATTTTTCACTTTAGTGAAATATTCTTTTTTCGTTTTGTTAAGTTACTGCAAGTACCTATATTATGTTTCTGTTGAATTATGTTGCCTAAAAAATATTTGTTATTTTCTCAATATTGTTGTATTCTCCGCGACCTTATTTGACGGATAAATTATACGACATTTAAGTAAGTGCTACCTATATTATAAATTCCAAGCGGAAAAAAGCCGCCGCAAGAACGGAAGTTAATGTTACTATAGAGATTTTCCTCCAGGATATCGAAAAGTGACGTGAATAAATGTAACGGTGAAAATAGAGATTGTTTGTTATTTCAGATAAAGATACAATTCCTTAATACCAAAGATTTGATAAATAACGCTACAAACAACAATATAAATTCCGTATGTCGTGAGCGCGATGGACAACACGCATGAACACACATAGAACAAAAATTTTAATAAATAATTTCCTCGTTGGACATCGAATTCAGGGCCCTTCTAATGGTGGTCCGGCAATGTGCTATACATACATGTCCATAACCATTGCGCTATATGTACATGTCGTCGACAACATATGTATGTATTATGTTACTAATTTATCTTTAAAGGAACCTTTCAATGATCAAACCAAATATTTTAACTCGAGCCAATATAATTAACTGACATTGGGGTGCAAGGCGCTCTGCCTTTTTCGACTCCACACCAACTTCCTATCCTTCTTTATTTATTTATTCTTTATTGTTCCAACACAAAGTGTTACAATAGGCGGACTTAATGCTAAACAGCATTCTCTTACAGTCAACCTTAGGAAGGTGCAGAGAACTATGAAGGCGGTACAACAAAGAACGAAAAAGAAGACGAAAAGGAGACACACAGAAAGAAATAACAGTGATAGCATATAATATATGCGAGAAAAAAAAACAATTATGCAAGGAAGAGAAACATAGGAAGAAGTTACATATATAGACCTTAAAATAGAGAATACATATAAGTACATGATAATAATTATATATATATAAAGATATATAAAGATTAGTAAGAAAGCTGTTTCGACAAATACGCTTGAACTTTCTTTTTAAAGCTGTGTTTAGTGTACATTTTCCTGATATCATGGGGAAGAGCATTCCAAAGTCGAATACATTGGAACGTGAAAGATTGGGATATAAAACCAGAGCGGTGAGGAGGGAAAGCCAGGCGGAGGGTATTCGAGGAACGGAGCTGCTTCTCATGAGAGTCACAGAGAAATTGGAATTTGCTTTTCAAGTAGTCTGGGGAAAGAGGGTTAAATAGAACAGAAAAAAGAGAACTAAGCAAATGTAACTGTCTACGTTCACGAATAGGGAGCCATTTAAGCTGGCGACGATACGAAGAAATATGGTCAAATTTACGTAGACAGAAGACGAACCGAATTGAATAGTTAATAAGACGGTCTAGTTTATTGAGAAGATTCTCACTTATGTCAGAGTAACACACATCAGCGTAATCAATGATAGGGAGAACGAGGGTTTCAATAAGATATTTTTTTGTACAGACAGGTAAGAAATTTCTGAGACGGTTCAGAGAACGCAACACTGCAAAGACCGACCGACTGACCTCGTTCACTTGCACTGTCCAACTTAGTGTGGAATCTAGGTGGATACCCAGATTCTTGACTGAAGGAGAGAATGGAATGACAGTAGAACCCAACATGACAGGTGGTACCACATCTAGGTTGATTTTACACAATTGTCGAGAGCTACCTATGATTATAGATTGACATTTAGAGGCATTGATGTAGATGCCAAACCTCTCAGACCACGAGCGAACACTATCCAAATTTAAATTGATCTTGTTCACACCCTTGTCAAGATCAGAGATATCAACTTGCGTATAAATTTGCAAGTCATCTGCATACAAATGGTAAGAGCAGTCAAGATAAGAAGTGATGAGATTAATAAAGATGGAAAAGAGTAACGGTGAAAGAATGCCACCTTGTGGTACACCAGACACTACCTCATTCCAATTCGAAACCTCATGGTTTACTCTGACGGCTTGCTGGCGACCACGAAGGTAACTGGAAAACCAATCCAGGGCTGTGGGTGAGACATTATTGTGTTTCAAGGCGGCAAGAAGAATATCGTGGTCTACCATATTGAAAGCATTAGAGAAATCGACAAGAACAAGGATGGTGACCAGTCTATCCTCCATGCCACCCCGAATATCCTCAGTAACCTTGAGGAGAGCCGTAGTAGTGCTATGACCTGCACGGAAACCAGACTGAAGAGGGGATAGAAGCTTATTGGAAGAGAAGAAATAGGATAATTGGTTGTGGGCTGAGGCTTCAAGGATTTTGGATAAGAATGGTAAAATAGATATGGGTCTGTAATGGTTTAACTGAGTGGGAGTGGAAATTTTGGGAAGGGGAATAATAAAGGCTTTACGCCAAATTGTAGGAAAACACCCATTCAGTAAAGAGAAGTTCACAATATGGGTGATGATAGGAATCAAGTGGGAGAGGATAGGCAAGATCATAGCTCTACTTACCTCATCGTAGCCAACTGCTTTAGACTTGATAGAAGTAATGGTCTTGGCGATGTCATCCACAGACACTGGAGAAAAAGAAAATATATCGATGGAGGGTTGTGGCTTGGAAGCAATTTCAGATAAAGTAGCAGACCTCAAAAGGGGACAAAGGGAAGGGGCACTAGAAAAATGCATATTCAAATCATTAAGAGAAAAGCAGGAAGGCTTGAGCTTCGGAGAAGTATTACCTATACCAAGAGAATGAAGGAACTTCCAAATTTCAGCCGAAGAAGAATTGGAAATACTGTCGTGGATATAACGACGCTTGGCTGCTCTAACCATTTGGTTGCATCTATTACGGGCCACCTTGTAAAGGCACCAGTTTTCATCGGATCTGTGACGCTTAAAACGACGAAAAAGTTTGTCCCGCCGTGTCATTGCCATTCTGACACCCTGCGTGATCCAGGGTGCAGGCGGACGCTTGAGTTTGATACGTTTGAGTGGGGCGTGCTTATCGAAAAGCTTCAAGATAATTTTATTTAAAACAGAAACCTTATCATCAGCCGTCGAAGCCGCCACCACCGCCGAGTAATCAGCACGTTCTGCATCTGCCTGTAAAGCAGCAAGGTCGATCTTTGCAAAATTGCGCATCCAGACGATCTCAGGTTTAAGTTTGGGAGGTTTTACTTTGTAGGCCAGATAAATCAAGTCATGCCTGGAAAATCCAGGAGCAAGCAGTTGTCCGTGTGTAAAGACACGATCCATTGAAGAGCAAAACATCAAATCTAGGCAAGTATCATGTGTGTCGATGTTATGGTGTGTAGGAAGAGAGGAGACAAGAGAGAGGTTGAGAGAATTGAAAATATTAATTAGTTTGTTCGACTTGGATGAATTACTGCAAATGTCGGTGTTAAAATCACCCATGATTACGTGATGTGCGTACTCTGAACACAGTGATTCAAGAACACACTCAAGACTAGAGAAGTAATCAGTACATGGCGGACAATATACGACTCCAAGTAAGACTTTGGTTCCCCCCACGATGACATCAAGAAAAATGTATTCACACAAAGCGGAATAGGGATTGGGAGATACGGCTAGTATATTATAGGGGATGTCGCTTCGTAGGTATATGGCAACACCACCTCCACCCTTGCCAATGCGGTCATTCCTAATTAAGATGTATCCAGGAAGGCTGTAAGACGCAGAATTTAGGGACGGCTTAAGCCAACTTTCGGATATAAGGATAGCATGGAGAGGGGAAGTATTTGAAAAGGTATCTAGGAGATCAGCATAATGAGAGGGGATGCTTTGAGCATTCAAATGACAGATGTTAAAAGAGGCGGAAAGATTGTTCAAGGCACTATTTATCGAATCAGCAAGTGTGAAAGGCTCAGTAAAAGAATCAGTACTCCTTTGCGACGAAGGACTTTCACTACAGGCCGAGTAAAACGAGTCGCTATCGGACATAATAATATATATGTAACCGTAAAATATAATAAGAATATTTACTTATAAAGAAAAATAAACAAAACTATACTTATTTACTGGTTTTATTTATGCCATTGTTCTGACTGCACGTCCCGCCGGTGTAAAGGAGAATGTATTAAAAACAATTATAAATTACCAAATACGAAAATATGGAAAAATTGACTAATTATTTAAGCTCAATATGACTACTTATGATTATTAAATACAAAAGAAATTAATACTAATACGAAAGAAAAAAAGAAATGTACAAAGGTAAAAAGATACAGAGTAATGTCACAATACTAGCACAAATTTGATAATACAGAGGTTAAGCTTCATACAAAGTGAAATAACATTAGATGAGGGACTATATTATTAGACATGTAAAAAAAAAAAAAAAAAATTATTATCTGAGAGATAAGTTATAAATAGGATTATACGACATAGATGGAACAAATGAGATCCACGCGGTGCAATACCAAATTAAATATCATTATGATGATTATTACCTACCTAATATATTACCGAAACTGCCGCAGGAACGCGCTGAGCTTAGTCGCGAATATTATGTTGATATACGCTATACTACGTTTTTTTAATTTTCCCATTTGATCCATACCAAGGTTTTATTAATAAGATCCAATCCACGATCATTGCGGAGTCGCCAACCCTGAGGCTAACGCAAAAATACGTAGGTAACCTATCAATCTAAATAAGTACACAAATATTTTAAAAAGACTTTAGGGCGTTGACATTAAAGGAAGAACTGTAATCAATCTTTACAGTCTATGGTTATCTTTGTAAAGTTCAATCTCAGTACTAGGTAGGTACTACCTACCTACCTATTGACACAACACCATAGAGCACAACACACGCCAATGTCAGTAATGTCAATGTCATACGATTGCTATGACAGATACAGAATTTGTTATTTGACATTCAAAATAAAAAGTAGATTTGCGTATTTGCGAGCTTAGCCAGTAATATTAGTACCTACCTAATAACACATACGATAGATAAAACGGTAAAATATACCCTCAATATTGTAAGTAAATAAAAGCGAGGACAAACGAAGCAAGTAATTAAGGGTAAACAAAGAGAAACTAAGTGATGCAAGAAACGCTAGGATAAAAAAAAAAATACAAGTAGTACATTAAGCTTAAGTTATACAGGAGTTTACTTCTTATGCCTCACCGCACGTCTTGATTTCGAGCGAGGATCAGGTTGAGTAGCTATGGCTGGGGAAGGCGAGCGAGTGCCAGGCGGGTCGCAGCTACCCTGAGACTCGAAAACGACACTTAGGTCCTCCTCAGTTATAATGCGATGTTTGGAGCCGTCCGGTAACTTGACAATGATGATGCCGTCTGCCGTCCAACAATTTTTCATCCCAAATCGCTGGCGTGCCCTGACAAATAATGATTGGCGATTCCTGGTCAAGAACTCAGATATAACATGAGTGGTTCCCTTAAATGATGTTTTCTTTTTCCACACAAGAGCCTTATCCGAGAGTTCATGAAAACGTACGAGTACAGGCCGGCATTTCCCTTCACTAACTGAACCAAGACGATGGCAACTCTTGAATTTATTGCAGCTGAAGTCACATAAACCAAGCTTCTCATTAAAAAGTTTGGCTATGAGTTCAGGCAAATTAGAGTCCGTATCCTCCGGAACACCACTCACCAGAAGATATTTACGGCGGTGTCTCATCTCACCGACTTCAACAGTTTTGGCAATCTCAGCTATCTGCTGCCGAAGAAGGTTGAGGATGGCCCAAGTTTCGGTCTTGAAGTCAAGAATCTCTTCGTGGAGTCGCTGGAGAGTTATGTTGCTGCCACGCGGAGCAGAAACCTTCACTTGGGACTCCAGATCAGCAAATTTCTTCATCAATGTGGCTTCCAAGGCATGTTGTGTCTCCAAAACAGCAGTGTAATTAGCCATACTTCAAGCAGCAAAGTGAAGTGTGAGAGCAAAAAGTGTATTGGTGATAACCACAGGGACAGTGCAGTGCAGAATTATAATTATAACTGCATAGATTGAGCAACAAACACTGGTAGGTAACTTTTACAGTAAAAACTACAACTGGACACTAAAATAATATTGTAATACCAAATAATTTTAATAAAACTCGAAAATATATTGAAGAGCACAGTGTTACTTTTTTTCTATCTACCGCCCAAAAAAGACTTTGCGAGATTCATTGGTCTATTGTTATCAGCTTGTCTAGGAATACAATATTCATTGTTATATACGGAACATTTTGAATTCCTTAAATATAATTTTTTACTTAATAATCCATCATAATATGACAAATTAGTATACGGGCATTTTTACGAAAATGTACCCACACTTGAAATTTATGATTTTTTTTTCAATGTCGTGCTTAACGTAATTTATTTGTTTATAAATAAAGTAAATTTAATGGTATTTAAGTAACAATTAATGAAATATGAGTTTTTATTGTCTTAATTGCTGAAAATACTAAAACAAAATGGAAAGTAGTAATATTTATGTCAGTTGTGTGACTATATTTTATCGCTGAAAACGTAATAAAGAATAAAATATTG
>DWJQ01001781.1:0-10486 GCA_018248915.1 Hesperia meskei straton | reverse complement strand
GAAAAGGCTAATGTCAAACTTTTACTTATCATTATTATCATCTCAAAATGGGTAGGTTAAAGCCATATTCCACCATATTGGCCAAGGGATTGGCAGACTTCACACACCTTTGAGTTCTGCAAACGGCACGCAGGTTTCTTCGCCACGTTTTCCTTCACCGTAAGCAAGTTTAGTGACATTTAAATACTCAGAACGTATAATTCGGAAAAGGTCAGAAGCCCTTGTAAGCCACCGTGTTAACGGCCAAAATAGATCAAAAATCAGTCAGGCCGCAATGGCTCCATAGGGATACTGGTTCTCCTTACCCAGAAACTCAAACTCGGCTATCATCGTTTATACCAGCTCTTACCTGACACTTATGAGGCACGGACGCATAAAACCCGTCATGCAGTCCGTCACACTTGAAGTCCATGGTCTCCGGCGGAGGCACGGCCTCGTAGAACGGGTACTCGGTCAGGTTGTACCCGTTCAGCTCTCGGGGCAGATTGGGGTCGTAGATGTAGTCGATCTGGGGAATCCCCGTCAGCTTGCTCGTCGTGTTCGAGGCTGCTTCGCCACCTTCTGCTGTGGCTTCCATCTGGAATTTTATATTTTTAGATTAAAAATTATAATTTACACTGAATTCGTTCCGTATCCCACATGTTAACTGTCCACACCTATGATTAAGGTATAATTAAATTGAGAGCAATTTGTTTTAAGGAGCAATGGGAATTACATTTTCTCGGCGATTCAGGTATAGATTCCTAGCCTAGTTTGTGGAATCAAAGCGATGGCTTAGTTTGACTTTTGAAAAGGGATTGTAAAAGCCAAGTTCGGATAAAATTCTATGTGAGCCTTTGTGAGCCTTGTCAGTCACAGTTATCACGTGTGACATCGGAAGGTGGTGCTGCATGCTGGACTTTTTTATAGCCTGAAGAGCAGATGTAAAAGCAGACGAGCCATCTGATAGTAAGTGGTTATCGTCGTATGGACACCAGCAACACCAGGGGAGTCAATGCAACGCCGGCCCTGAAGGAGAACTCGTTTTACACCTTTCTTGAAGAGCCCCATGTCTATTGCTGTCTTAATTCCATTGAAATGCACTACAAACATCGATAAGTTACAATGTTGAATACCTATAAAGACACACTATATATGAAATGTGAACCACATAGTTGTAAGTTGAATAAGGGAAATTTAAAGGAAATAACCTTCATCACAATCAACAAGTATGTCCGAACTCACTTCCTATTTCGTCAGTTATATAGATACTTCCCGGCCACATATATGTACAAGTAAACTTCATTATTCACACGTCAACACAACCGTTACAATTCACTGAGCAAACTGACCATTAAGTAGTTAATAAGGTAAAATGAAAGTACTTATTAGTTTTAGTAAGCGTCGATTCGGTTGAGAAACCTGTGCTATATTTAGTTGCAAATACTATTACTTAGACGGGTTATATTTCCGCGATATTTATAATAAGAAAGGCGGAATGAAGAAGAATGGGGTAGAGTAAAGGTGCATAAAATTGTTAAATAATATCAACGGAACCCCACTGTGCGGAGTTCCTATTTCTGACTTAATTAATTTCACTTAACCTAAATTAATCGAAAATTTTTGGGATCGTCACTAACCCCTCCACCATTTTACACTGGAGCAGCGTGGTGGATTACGCTCAAGGCCCCCTCAATAATGAGGAGAGACCCGTGCTCAGAAGTGTACCATTAATGTGTTGTAGCCCAAGAGATCTCACTTATAAAGCGTTCGCTTTTGATGTGGAATATGGTCAAAAACGCCTTCCTCATTACCTGCCCCTCTTCATCAGGTCCCATGGGAACCTCCTCAGGCGGCGCCGCAGTGCTGGTGGTCTTGGAGAAGATCAGCGACGTGGCGCGCACCGCGGAGGTCTCCGGGACGGTCAGCACCAGCAGGGTCACACCTGGAAGATGTACAGGAATTTATGGTTAATTTTTTAAAATAACAGTACACACAGAGCCGGTTTCACTTTTTTAGAGGCGACCATCTCAGTCCTCAGGGGTAGCAACCCATCTGTGACCGAATTAAAACGAGACTCATTGAGTCTAGTTCTGAGTCGGTCACAGTTGTCTAGGGCGGCAGCGAAAGGTGGTGCTGTATGCTCGTTTGCTATCTTGATTCCATAAAAAAAAACCATCGAAAAGCAATATGTTAAATTGTCAAAATCATGGGTATGTATGGTAACATTAGGAAGGTATATTTTTTGGTGCATTTTTTGTGACGTATGTATTTACTTCTAATATGAGTATAAATAGTTCACAGCAAAACACTAAGCGCTGTAACATTTCGCCGCCATTGTTGATTTGTGAAAGTATCAAAAGAGAGATCTTAGTCAATGAACCTGAGTCAGAAGAGACACCCGTGTCGCCACGTTTTGTCTCTCGTGGGAATAATTACTCATCTTTTGAACGTGACTCATTGAAAGCGACTAAGAGTAAAAAATTGGCAAGGACCATTTTACCGCTGCGGTTTTAAACTTTCCTACTGATTCGTAAGTGCTTACCGATCTGATTTTGAAACTTTGCGTCGCTTATTTTATAGCTTTCATTTAAACCTCCTTTTGATCTCACTAACACACAGTATAAGTTCTGTAGAAAAATTTGCACGTCAATATAAAAATTTCGCAAGTGTTGAAACAAATAAGAATGAAAAATAAAACAAGATGTAAACATATTCAATTAAGCCAATTATGTATGAATATACGATTATGTTAATGTATGAACAGATAATCGTCTTATATACAGCTCTATATACTCTTAAAGTTTTATTTTAAATCTAAATTTTCTCCATATGCTGTGATTGCTCTTTATTAGCTTTATTGCTTCACTTTAGGTGGAAGTAAAAAACTTATTAAACAAGATATATTTATTTTTTAGTTAACAAGGGTCACGGTCTTCATCATCATGTTCGTATTGAAGCTAATAGCAAAGTGGTAAGTATTTTTAACATTATGATCTAACTAAATTCACTACATTATTTAGAACTGTATACAGGTTATAAAAGAGAAAGCATCACAATCAAATCACAGATATCGAAGTCGCACTTATAACAGCAAAGCAATAATTTTGTTACTGTGCCGTTGAAAACTTTTCTTGTTTGGAGCTAATCCTGAATATAGAATGGGGTCATTGAATAGTAGGGTTGCCAACCATACTTTATAATAAAGTATCCTACTTTATTTTCGGTGATTATACTTTATACTTTTACATACCAATAAAGTATGTGAAAATACTTTATTTTCAACCCTCACTGTCATGCCTATAATAAAAACACTCCTAAGTACCTACCTATTATTTAGCGCTACTTAATAGTTAAAACAGACGATGGAAACAATTTATAATTACTGAACGAAATGTTAGATGTCATGTCAGATATGAATGTGACACTCGCCGCGTTCCGTAACTCGACCAAAACGCCCATATCGTTCAAATTTCTATGAAAAAGTGTCATTTTGGGCGTTTTGGTCGAGTTACGGAACGCAGCTAAATGACATAACATAGGTAAGTCACAGATGTCACTGTCGAAGTATCGACGACATTCTTCTATGAAAATTGTCCGTTGGTTTTGTAAAAGAATTCAATTTATAGTAAATACAATTGCTTAAACTGATGAATGATTCAATTTATTGTAAATACATTTGCATTATTTGCATATAATGATGAGTGATTGTGATTCTGATAGTGATACTCCACGAGTGACACCTAAAAAAGCTAAAACGGCCAAAGTATTACAAAAGTATAAAAATGAGTGGGAAAAACAATACGACTGGCTAACAAGTGATCTTCAAAATAAAAGTAATGCAAGATGTATTATTTGCGGCGTGAATTTTGCAATCAGTTCAGGAGGCATTGGACAGGTATTTATTTTTAATATGTCATGTGTTTTTAAAGCCACTTTCGTACAGTTTTTTACTTTTTTAACCTAAATTTATAAACTTAATCATTAGTTTTTTACATGTTAAAAAAAATTAATTAGGTAGGTACATAAAATCTATAATTTGACACTGAAATCTATTCACTTGTAAACAAATGAATATGTTGGTGTGGCATGCTAGGGCATGTATTGAAAATTAAAAATAAACAGCAAATGTGTTGCATGTTTGAAATTTTAGTTGCATTCACAATTTTGCATCAGTTATTTATTTATTATTAATCCAGTGTATGGATAGTGAATAAATTTTCTTGCTTACAATTTAAAAGCATGGGATTTTACTTTATTGGGAATTATATCAATAATTATAATATAAATAATTAGATCAATATTATAATACAAAAAATTAACATTTACATCTTAACTATCTGAATTAAAATAAAATGTTATTATTTGAAACATTTTCAACTTTTATTTTGAAAATGGATGAATGTTGTTGCATGTTTTGCATGTTTTTGAAAATGAATGCTGGTTTTGCATGGTGGTTTCTGTCTATTTCTTTCTACAGATTAAGCAACATCAAAATACTCAAAAGCACAAGATGAAAGCTGAAATAAAGAAAACATCTGGTGCATTAGAAAATTTCCTTACCTCAAATACAAATTGTCCAGGATCCAGTGATGATAACAATATTACAGCAGCGGAATTGGCATTGACTTTTCACACTGTTAAACATAATTTATCTTATAATAGTATGGATTGCATAAATAAATTAAGTTAAATTTTATATGTTGATTCCAAAATAGCCAATAAAATACGCTTGGCAAGAACTAAAATGGAAGCTTTAGTAACAGAAGTATTAGGTCCATATTCTGTGGAAAGTTTCATAAAAGATTTAAATGGTAATGTGTTTTTCTGTCTTCAGACAGATGCATCAAATAAAAAGAACATTAAATTATTTCCTCTTGTACTGCAATATTTTTCAGTTAATAAAGGAATCCAAAATAAACTGTTAGATTTCTACGAAAATTCTAACGAATCTGCTGATGGCATGTTAGAAGCTATTAAGAAGTGTATGGATTCCTACAACCTTTCATTCAATCAAGTATCAGGTCTCAGTGCAGACAATTGCAATGCTAATTTTGGAATTCATCACTCATTGTATACAAATATTGAAAAAGAAGTACCTAATCTAATAAAAGGCAACTGTCATGCACATATTGTCCATAATACGGTGAAACATGCTATGTATGGGCTTCTTGATTTGTGACATAGAAAATATTGTGCTAAAAATATACAGTCACTTTTCAGTATCTGCTTGCAGAAGAGATGAATTAAAAAAATTCGTTTCTATGGTTGATGGCGAATTTCACGAGATTAAGCGTCATATTGGCACTCGTTGGTTATCTTTACTTCCAGCCATTGACACCCTTTTACTTAATTGGGAACCAATATGTAATTATTTTATAAGTTTAGGTGAAAATTGTCCAATAATTATACAAAAATTATTAAAGCTACAAGATCAACAAGATCAGGAAGTTGTAGAAATTTATCTACACTTTACGAGCCACATGATGAATATATTTAATAAAATAATAAAACTTTTGGAAGGAAACAATGTAACTATATTGGATGTTTATAATATTATGGATAAATTAAAAAACGAGTTACAACATAGAAAAAGTGACAAGTATTTTGGTTATCAATCCAAAATGAGATTACAAAAAATTGAAAAGTCATCACCAGAAATATTCAATACAGTTATCAGCAATTTTGTACTTTTTATTGATAAGAGCTTAAATTACTTGACAAAATGGTTTGATTTTAGCAATGAAAATTGGCTATCTACACTTTGTAATATATCTTTGAGAAATGAGGTTGAATTTGAACATTTTGAAATGATTATTACAAAGGCCACATTACAAGATAAGTTAAATATTAATATGGATGATTTATATTCTGAGACAATAAGACTTAAAGAGATCCAAAGAAAGTTTACAAATAGTGATAAAGAATTTTCAGATAAAAGTACCGTTGAAAAATGGCAATATGTCCTTAAAAATGCATCAGATACCTTACCGAACATAGAAAAAATTATTTGTTATTTACTCTCTGTTCCTGCCACTTCAGCTTTCACGGAAAGAGTTTTTTCAGTTATGAATCTGAAGTGGCGAGAAGAGAGAAATAGAGCTTCAATAAATTTAATTAAAAACGAATTGCTTATTTATATTAATTTAAATGATGATTGTCAAACAAGCTTTGAGATATTTAAAAATAGCAAAAAATTGTTAGCAAATGCTAAAAGTACACAAAAATACGTTTTTAAGCAATAAAGACATAAGATTTGAAAAATACTTTTTTTTTCTTCTAAATACTTTATTTATATCCTATTCAAATAACTGTATACTTTTTTTTGTGTCAAAAAAGTTGGCAACCCTAATTATAACTAATCTACACTCCACACACTGACTTTTGTGTAACACATTCGACTCGCTTGCTTAAAAATGTTACGGCCACTTTACAATTATATGATTGTAATAAAACTGTTAAACTAAGTGCCTCGGCAAACACTTCGTTGAAGATTTCAAGGTTGAAAATCAATATTGTTAGCTTTGTACTGGTGAAGTTTATTTTAATACGCGTGCCTTCGCACTCGTATTTACATTAAATAATATATTATAATTGTACTCGCTCAATGTTATCGACAACACGCGCAAAGGCAAATTTTAAAGCAGGCATTATAATAGGCCACGCATTTGACTCGAAGGTTTATCGGAACGAGTTTTTCCTTCCGTCTTCAGTCATGATCGACCAAAATAATTAGGTTAGGACTTAATGTTAAATAACTAGTGTATTATTGTTAAACTTCAAGGTATCCGATCAAAATAAAAGACAACGAAGGTTAATAACGTTAAGTAATATTCTACAGCCTTGACACAATGCAAATCGCTGGCGCTCGCATTCAACGGATGAGATTGATTATTGATTTTATTAACTATTCGGATCAACTTTCGACATTTTTGGGCGTTTATATAATAGTATTGAATAACTTCATGAATAAAATATGCATCAAACGATAAAAATTCTATTATTATTAATTTGGCAGGAAGTCGGTAATTTACTACATAATAGTACTTTAGTTATACAATTAACTACAGTTATATCTGTGCAAAAAATATAAACATAATATAAATAGACGGAAACTGATTCCTTTGTTATATCATTTGTATTGTAAGTTTTTATAAATTAAATTTTATTTATTCAAATAAATAGCTTACATATAGCGTTCATTGAATACTAAAAGCGGTTTTCAAAGTAAGGTATTGGAACAATGAGAAAGTTGTTGCATCACAAAACGTTTTGTAACTGTATAGTCAGTCTGCAGCGTCCTTTGTACGTTATCGTTCCTTAGAAGTTTGTAAATAGACGGCAGTACCAAACAGTACTTTGAGTATACTTACTTATACGGAGAACACTGCTTATATCTAGCATACGGCATGGCTTATATAATAATACTATGACTGTTGGAAGGCAAAGAACGCAGCAATAAAGCAGAAGTGGACCCACAAGGACATGGATGGTTTGATATAAAATGTTTTCCATTTACCTTTCATTATTACCTTTCTGATAATTTTTAAAGCTTTATAGTACAAAATAATATTAAAATAGAAACTAAATACATACTTAGTAACGAAACCACACAGCAAATATTTAAATGTTAATTATTTTAAAAACTAATTTGAATTCTATTCCGGAATTAAATGCTATTATAGAGGCCATTATGTAACACAAAGTGTAAAGGTTTAATGTATATAATTATTATCATTAATCTTATATTTAAATTTGTTAGCAAACTGTGTTTTACCTACTACTGTATAAATCTAAAAGCCGTTATTTACTCCAAGAAGTTTATTCTCTACCTACGTTAGAACGAACTTGGACATTCATCTCTCCGCCTAAGGAATGTTGGCACGAACAACATTAAAACGGAAATAGGTAGGAGCGTGAGAATAAGTTTATGTATCTTTATAATACGATACGATACATTAATTTAGCATTCATTAGCGAAGACTTGTTTGGATGTTGTAACAGGTCTGAGCCACAGTCTGAGCGTTCTAAATACATATCGTTAGGATTCATATTAACATCTGCATAACGATTTCGCTCCAATCAGTGTTTTAGGGTCGATATTCGTGTGAGATTTTATACGGCAGTTTCAGATGCCTTCGATGGAAATGTTGATGTATATTATGTACGAATGCAGGAAAAGCCCTTACAGACCTTTGTGTTGAAATCAGTCGTTGCTTCGCTAAAATAATGGTATTTCCGCGTTCAGCTCTTGTCTATCTAGTCTTGTTGATTTCAAGTACCTAAACTGAATGTTTCCGACCCTTGGAAGGTATGTTAAGCATTTTCATAGGAGGGAGTAAGTAGTAAGTATAAGAAATTCTGGTATTTGGGTTGGCCACTAACTCAAACTCTTTGTACAGCGTCGTGAAGTATTAATTTGCTACTTACAAAACCATCATCATAGCAATCAATCTTTATTTATAAAAAAATGTTCCATAGAGGTCAAATTAAAAATAATCAACAATCTTTGCGAAGGAGGCAAGTGTTTTACATTCGACATTTACAGCAACGACACTTATAAATGTAAAACGAGGTTCGTAACAGGCAACCCTTTCATTCAGCGAACCGGTTTGCGATCGGCGATTTAATTAACGTGCGTCCGGCTAATCGGATCAAGGCACGGCACTCCCGCGCTCCTACCGACACTGAACGGGAAAACTACTATCATTTACCTATAACAGCACTATTCCAATTATAATTGAACGCTCAGTTATCGATAGAATAACAGGTCTGTAATTATATATGTTTACAAACAACGCTTAAATTACGTTACCGATAACCTCAAGCTAATTCTTAACCAAGCTTATGTTATGTTGTGTTCGTTAATAATTCAAAGGCAGCCATCATCGCATCGCGTTGGTGAGCATTCATAACTCATGCTTAATTAAACGCCGAGGATCTCAACTCGGTTCATTTAATATCTCCAGTCTCGATGGATGAGTAGAGTACCTATGTACTCGAAGCAATTCGCTCGTGAACAAAATAGTACAAATAAAATAGCTCCGTATCGACGGGCCGGAGCTTGGAATGGCAGTATGGCTCGGATACCGTTCGAATGTCGGCCCACGCTCGTAATTCGAGCGCTCTATCATTCATATTGTTATATCGACAATGTTCGGTATCGCCGACACCCATCTCGAACGACACCCCACAAAGGCCGTTGGCCCGCTTCACACTCGCGTGGGTCGCATTATATCTACTGACACTGCGTCTATCCTACGTGCAGTCGCATGAAACGTTTCCTATAGACCTACATTGTTCCTCATTGCGCGTATTAATTATCTTATTACACAACGGCAACGTACCGTCTCGAAACCTATTTGCGTGCGCCCGCGAGCGTTCATTTGCCAAAAGCTATTAATTACGACCGAAGAATAGACTATCTCGCCGGCTAATCCCCCGGAGACGGTTACGTTTACCGACAACGTTGATTAATGCCTGCGGGGTTCGTTTAACTCTTTATACTTTATACGTTACTCGTTTGTGTGAAAAGGCGAACGCGAATAACCTTCTTTCGGGTCGCCGAGACACAAATAGGCTCGCATCCGCCGTACAAATAAATAAATTATAGCCGGTGATACGGAGCATATGCGCTCCGGTTACGATTAAAGACTGCTTTTCTGTTATTTATGAATAAGATAAAATGTACCTCTTTATGGTAAAGAAAAAAGTAAGCTCGGACCCGGCTTTTGTGTTCTATGACCTTAACACCTATATTTCTGAGAAGAGATTTGAGATGTAGTGCCAAAGTGCAGCTCGTAAATTAATATAAACGACATTTCTAATCGGCAGGGTCAATTACGGATGTAGTGAAAGTTGTTGCTAATTCTTTGTTCAAAAGCGTGAGCTAAGAGTGCGCTGGAAGACTTGCAAAGAATGCAGATAGAGATGATACCGACAGACCTGATCGGAAGAACCATAGACACAATGCATTCACAGTCCGTTCGACTTACATAACTTACATTCTACAGTTAAAAAGGTTAAAATAACAACGGTTCTTAAACGCGAGGCAAATGTTTATACAACTGGCCTGAAACATATTTATAATGTTTATTATTTCCTTGCAGTGTGTGTTGCAATTAACAATATCCTGTCGCCGTTTACACAATACAAATAAGGTAGGTACTATTATTTTTCCTACACGTAATCGATATTCTACTAATCAAGCATATTTAAATAAAAACCTAATAAATTTTGGTTACGGACTGATAAAGTATGTCATTGTATATTTTGTAAAGATTAAAGTTGTGTTAAGCAAACCTCGGTAGGTTTTTTGGAAATTGATTTCTATCATATCTACAACGCCATTTTATTTGGTAATTTTTGAATAATTTTATTATGAAAAGTGGTAAGTATTTCTTATTCTTAGTTAAGGTCAAGTAAAACAATAATATGTAAGTACATATATGGTTGTTCAAGTTTTTTTTTTTTTTTTTTATGGAATTAAGTTAGCAAACGAGCATGC
>DWJQ01001780.1:0-10488 GCA_018248915.1 Hesperia meskei straton | reverse complement strand
AAAAAAAAAACTAAAAAAAAAAATAAAAAAAAACATAAAAACAAACCTAAAACACACACCCGCCACATTAATATCACCGTAAGTAGAGCAAAGGAAACATTTTTTCCTCGACAAATAACTTTGATTTACAAGCTACTTCGTGCCACAAATACCGTTTTTTTCAACGCCGTACGTATGAACGGTAGAAATACGTGCAATAACGACTAAATTTATATCCCTGAAGAGATAAAATTGTAAATCTCGTTTAATGTCTACATATTTTAACATTAATAAGTAATTGTCACATATATAACATACCAATGTACATAATGATAATAAAAGGAAATATAGCTTATTTAAAACATAGGTAAATTTTGCCGGCAGTCATGCAACAAAAGCTTCTAAATAAAAATTATAAACAAACCAAGTATTTACCGCTCGATATTGGACGATAGTATAAGTAATAGTAGTATGAGTAGTAAATCCGTATCCTACATATAGAATAGCCAAGATTATTCGTATGATTTTAATGCCTAAGCCTCTATATAGAATTAAATATTTTGGTGGCGATGACGAAGCAAAAAAACTTCAAAATATATGGTCATAAACCAAGCATATATTTTAATGTTCTTATGCATTACCAAAAAATTCATTAACTGTGCTCGGATAAAAAAAGTATAAATTAAAAATCCAAATGTTGCAGCAAAAATAAAAGACAAAGCATATCACATAAGCAACATCAACAATAAGTAAATGTTAAAAATACTAACATGATTGACACCGGAGACCCTGGTCTTGTTCAATTTAGATAAGTTGGTGCCCATCCGTAGCCATCAATGCCAGTCCTCCCCAACAACGCCAATCAAATTGAACTTAACAAGTGCACACATGGAGTTATAATTAGTTCGGGTAAAAGTTTAACGAACGTTCAATCAAATATTTGGCACCATTAAGGACACAACGTTGGGACAGTTATTTTCACTATCACAGTATTGTTTTTTCTTATGTTATTGAACACAGTTTTAACTTAAGTCCTTAATAACAGCCACTTGGTTTCACAGAAGCTGAAAATAAAGCGAGAATACGTTTAAACGAGTTGCATAATGATGTGTTTGAAGTAACTGGTAAGAAAGAAAACAATATTGAAAACAAAAGCGAGAAAAATTAAAGTAAAACAGATGCGAAGGTATAAACGAGAGTGCTCAAACGTCGATAAGTGACGGCGTGTTGTAACATCAAAAGCATGAGTTAGTCGTCTCGGATTTGTTTATTTACGTTCGTTTACGAAATCATCTAAAAGAAGACGTCTCACTGTTGACGAGAAAAGAGAAGATTGCCACAATAACGCTATTTGAAAAATAGGTCACTTAAAAGTTACGTTACACAAGAAATCTATTTTAAATGGCGGTGGAAAAACTACTGAAAATGTTTATGCACTTGAATAAAATTGTAATAAAAACATAAGGAGGAATGATTAGATGAGACAAGATCTAATGCTGATGATGTCGTAATGATAAAATATAATATTCTTAAACTATCGCCGACCCACCTTTAAGTAAGAGTTCTATTAGAGATTGAAGTCCATCGTTTTTCTATTTATGGTACGACATATCATTAAGGACAAGGCAGACGCTTTCATTCAAGTCCCCACCGCCCACGCCAGCGAGTGGGCGAACAAGTGTATGAATCAATGCGGCCTTATCAATGAATTGCATTTGACTTTCAAATATTATATCTCTTTAATAAATATGTTCTAGTTCAATTATTTTCGTTTTTTAATTTGTAGCTTTCGGAGTTTTATTGTTACGTTAACATTAATCATGAGAGTTGCTCGCTTTTTATCTATTTTATTTTTGTTTACTTTAACTTTGCTTTTATTATGTGTTGTTCTAACTGTCATTAATAACGCAAGTTATAAAACTACCTTTTATTACGTATGCAACTGTTTATCAAATTCTTGTTAAATAAAACCGAGAAACCGATCTTTTAATTTACATAAAATGAATGTTATCGGAATAAATAATGCACAAACACGAATTACACCCTTAATTACCATGTTTATCTAGCAATCAATGGGGTTCAGTAAAACCGGTGAGTCATCTACTCTATGGTTGCCATGTGTTTGGTAATAGCATTTTCGCGTTAGCAAACTGATAGTCAATTTAATCACTGCATCGGCTGAATCATTTAGTTCACAAATTTTGTTAAACAAACGTGATATATGTAATTTTGTCACAGAACAACTCGTTTTCGAACAGAACAATTCATTAAAGAATAATTTACAAAAGGCTTTGATATTTATTGCAACCTTAGTAATAACATTACTGAAAACATTAGTTTCATCATTGACAGTCAAACTTTAAAAACCATTATTACATCTCTCATCATCGATATCTCTGTTGTTATTTGTACCAAAGTTAGCATATGAATTGTAATCAAAATTAACTTGAAATTTAGTATCTCCATACGCAATGGCAAATTCGTGTAACATTTCTAATAGCTCTTGCTAAAACTCCATTAATAGATGAATCATTTACCCCTCTGGGCACAAACTAATTGCTATGCTTATGGACTTTCTTTATGCGGTGCAACGATCGATGGTGGATAGTTTTAAATGCGTCAAACGAAGGGTTGGCCCCCGCAAGCAAAGCGGCCCTGATATAGCGGTGCACAGGCCATCTGCCTATAGAGATTTTGATTCCAAATATTGTAAAGATAAATAGAGATTGCGATTCTAAAAGTTATGAAGGTTTGTTGTTTGTAATTTTTAATTGTTATGTACCATCTTTTTATCAATGTCTTTTTAAATTTTTGATTTTGTAGAAAATCTTTATAATATAGATATTTGTATTCTTATATTGGAAATCCATTTCTATTTATTAACTTTTCAACTAAAATCTCAATAAATCCTGTTAAATTTCTCTTTTCTTTAAGTCAAACTATATAACATTTGTTTTGAGAATAACGATTAGCCCTAAGCTTAAGAACTATTTCCTCCATATCAATGTCTTTTATGCCTAAGCCTAAGACCTAAGGGTAGTGAACGCTGGTTAGTATCAGGTCAGTAAAAATTAAAAACTTCTAGTGTAAATAATTTAATGGTTAATATATTTTTGTTAGTTTTTGTGTATTACCTAAAATATTCGATTGTTGTTGCGTGAAACGTTAATTAAGTGGCAAAAAGAATACCGCATCAACACTAATTTTACAAAATCATATTTGTATCAGTACAACATAATTGAAAAAATCTCAGATTAACCAGCTGTTTTATATTAAAATTACATATTCATATTATTACAATGTATACGTTCCTGCTGAAAGTCATTACTCTATATACGAACTAATTATCATTTCAATTCATGCGGGACTCATTCAGCCTGTGGGTGGTCAGCCAAAACGACTCAGCTAATGTTATTTACAACAATATAAAACGAAAAAAAAGAAAACTAAAAAACAATCTAAATAATGAAAATTCACCTTGAAAAACTGATACAAAATAATTTTTACTCCTACTACTTAGTCCTTTCACGAAAAAAAACACGTGTTTCGTTTAAATGTAGAAAAATTCAAATCACAGTCTCAACCGTCTTCAAATGCGAGTACACTGACATCTATGTAAACAGAGTTCGACTTTTGAATTTTGATTGCCACCAAGGTCACTTTCGGTATCACTGAGGTGCGTTCCGTTTGCAAATTGATTTTAGACCACACGATCGAACCAGCGCCGTTCCAGCGTTCCTCAAACCGAGTGCACGTCTGTTCCGCTCCGCGCCCGACCTCGCACTGACTGCCGGGATCTACGAACCGCCGCTCTCCCTTATTTTGGGTGCTCCGAGGGCGCAACTTATTTGGCCTCTTTGTTGTATCCCTAAGAGGGGTAAATTATTACGGTTTTGCGATAACAAAATAGAACACTGCACTAAATAATTGAAAGGATAACGCTCCTCACTGACCGTTACAATATTCAATCGAACCGACATCGGTTATCGCAATCAGTACATAAAACTACCCTCGAATTAATTTGTAACGTGATTTGAATACGCGGTGCGAGTGATTTAAATTTGAATATAAAGTTTAAACCGCTAATAGTAATACATCATTTGGCGTTGAATAATCGCGTGCAAAACTGCGTAGTTCGCGGATGATAGTAAAGGTTAAACTTTCATTTAAAAGTTTCTCGTCCGTGAAAGCCTGCATAATGGATACCGAACAAAATTTGCCATAGCCGGCACCGGCAGATTGGATGAGTTTGAGATAAAGCACATGTTTTATTTAAAATCAAACGGTGTTTTTGTTAGTGAAAAATGATTGAAGCTTTGTTATGTTTCATTATAAGTCCATAATCCGAAAGAAGCGATTACTAAAGATCATGAACATGCATGATATGAGAACATGAAAATGGAATTGAACTCGAAACTAAGTATAACGATATCGCTAAAGTGAAAGAAAGATCCCATAAAAACAATAATAATGACCAAATCAATATTAAAAATCTTTAACGTTTTAAGTAAATAAACTGACTTGGCAATCATTGCTGGTGTCATGTTTTGGTTCCCTTCAAATCAAAGCTTGAAATGAAATGAACAAGATTTTTTTTCCAAATTCTGTCTCATTGATAGCAAGCGAAGGAATTAATGTGAAAATTAACTAAAAGTAATTCAGCGCAAGCTAAACCGCTGTCATCAGTATTATAGTTACTGAACAATTATTTTATTTATCAGACATCAGTAAACTAAAATAAGCTGAATTAAAACAGTTCCTAAATCAGTCAGCGACTATACACATTCAATTGTAACAGCCATGAATGAACTCGACATATGGATAATTAGGGTAAAACAGCTGTGGACAAAATGTTATGGACCAAAATAGAAATGTTCTTACAGACAGCTTGCTGTACTTCCAAACTAGTAGTGACAAGCAATTGTGGTCGTTAGCGATTCACTTATAGGATGTATAATCGCATGATGGAGAAGTATTTTCTTGAACTGTTTACGTCAAAGCGGACCACCGCGGAGAATTACACTGGCGATTAGTGACAGTTTTAATGTAAATAGCTTCCAATGAAATAGAAGGGCCACCTGATGGTAAGTGGTCAACGTTGTCCGTTGGCATCAGTAACACCTCAGGTATCTCCAATGTGGTGACAGTCAAGTAACATCTTACAAAAAAATAAGTCTTCAAAATCGATAGGTAGAGATAACCTCAAAAACTTACCGTCAAATGGAACCACACAAAAAGCGCCAGGTTTCCAATACAAAAATAAGTAACAGATATTAAAAAATACAGTCAAATTGAGAAACTCCTTCTTTTTATAAGTCGGTTAAAGAGGATATTTACCAGAAAACGAGGAATTGTTAATGAAAATACTCAAAGATGGGAAATACTATGATGATGTACGTGTACCTGACATTGCTAAAGACTATAGTCGTCGGTGGTCACTTGCCATCAATGACAAGTCTACTCATTTGCATGCTTAGGGCATAACAAAATCTCTCGACCACATTGAAAGGACATTGCATAACCTTGAACTGCCCTTCCCCGGTCTAGACATTTCAGGACTCATTGTCCTTACAAACCGTTTATACTTCACCCTCGCATTAAATATTCAAATTAGTTCCGAACGCCATGCGCATGGCTAATGCCTCAAATATGAAATACGGTGTTTTTACGAAACAAAAACGCGGACACACGCTGATGTCTGATCTTTGATGAATTGTTGAAGTGCTGGCGTAGTTGGACTTTCAAAAACTGCTTGGAAAAACCTGCTTCGAATAAACTTCATTTCATTATTTCGAACACTGATTACAGCGTGCTAAGCTTCGATGTCAAAAATTTCAAGTTCAGGGCTCTCCCGGGATGAAACATTATTTAGCCAAAGACCGAAACTCTTGTCAGACCTAAGTTTGCACCAGACAAATCTAGGAATGCTAAAGTTTCCCTATCTGCTTGTAAGTAACATTTCGACAAACTCAAAAAAATAACGGAAAATCAAATCATATAAGTTACAAAGTACCTAAGTATTTCCCCGTAACATAATACAAGGCTTTAAACCCTGATTTGGGTTCAGTATCAGTGTTGTCATCCGTCAGCGCGATACCCGGCCGATTGCGAACCTCATTACCGCTGGCAATAAACCTGGCGATCCATCAACGGACGACTTGCTGGCAGGAGGGGAAAAACTCGCTAAACAGAGATCGTGAGAACACTCTATTCGGGAGATTTGGAGTATGTTGAGAAGCCTGAATGTATTAACGAGTTTCTTCCTAATTTAAAACTTTCAGTTTAGTTATGACTAGGAAGCCATCGCTTCGCTTTGGGAAACCGGTCTCACACAACACATCGAAGTTCATGACATCGAACACGTTACATCGATAATTGGGATTGGGATTATACCTATTTGGAAACTGATTGAATTAATTTAATATCTATTATTTTACCCATAATTTTTACACTGCAGAGGTTTCCCCTCATTAACAGGGATTAATTAATTCTATAGTTTGCCACGGACGCTCTGTGAGGATTAGCGGATTTTCCATATTACATTTGAAAACATACTGATCGTGCCAACTTTTTGAGTATGAGTATGACTGATTTCTAATTATGTTTTAGTTCCACCGAAAAAACTAAATGTATTTTAATAACACAGGAGATAACACACCTACAGGATAAAAAGACAATCTAACACAAAAATAATTCTTCAAATCGAGCCATTAGTTCTTCAGATTAGCACCATTCAAGCAAACTCTTCAGCTATTTAATATTAGTATGGATATAGATTTGTTAACTTCCCGATTCGGAACTCTGAGCTCGCGTGTCTTAAAAATTAATGATGGATGGGTTATAGCGCCAAGTCTCTCCTGTAACTCCTGTTAAATTCCCTCTAAAAAAGGAAGAGCACGTGTTGTTTTCCGCATTACTGACACTTATAACTTATCAGT
Organism: Hesperia meskei straton; assembly: GCA_018248915.1. Taxonomy (NCBI): domain Eukaryota; kingdom Metazoa; phylum Arthropoda; class Insecta; order Lepidoptera; family Hesperiidae; genus Hesperia; species Hesperia meskei. The sequence continues at coordinate 3,571 of DWJQ01001780.1, read as the reverse complement.
TATTTTATTTCAGATAGTTCTGCGATATGATAGCAAGGCAATCAAAGTCGGCTTTTCTAAAATAATCATCTTAATATGGCCGCTGTATTTAAATATGTTTGTCTACGTAAATATTATGGCTTCATCTCATTAAAGTCTTCTCACTAAGCACGAGATTTCTCATAACTGTGGAGGCCTACGACATACTCGACCACACTGTTCGGGTGTGGGTATGAGGAGGGTTCAATGACACACCGGGGTTAGGGGCTTAACGATTGCTATCTAACGACAACAATCGACATAGACGGCTTAACTATCTAAGGGTATCTTGGCTGTTAACACAAAAAATTAAACCTTAAAAATATTGCCACTCAATGTGATTTCCTTTGCACCAACTACATCGTTTTTGAGGCAAAGTGATTTCATTCAAAGTCAGTTCAATCTTGGCCCACTTACTCACCTTGGCACCAGCCCGTTGACATTCATAATCCGCTCTACAATTACATGTTTACAGCGCTCCCGTCTTTGTTCCAGTAACACATTCCGTCTGTACATCTGTAGCTGCAGTCTACGTCTCTACAGTTTATGCACGCCCAACATTTGTCAGGTAAACGGCGCGTGATGTAAAGAGGGTTCAATTTACACTGTCACTCAAGACTTCGTATCATTTGGAGTTTTCGTGACTCTACCATTGGTTCTCACGAAATTTTTCTGTGAGAATATAAAAATGAAAAATATTTTTAATTTTAATAGCCTGCATACAATTAGATAAGCCATATTGGCAATAAAGTTAAGGCATCATCGATGCGTCGCCAACCAAAAAAGAAAGACAGATTTAGCTCCAATCCCTCAGCCGAAACTCGATACAATCTATTGCGGTAGACGAAAGCAAGCAAAAGAGTGGTTTTAGCGAGCCGGGTTCAAACCTTCAACATCTTCAATGTGTTGTCACTATCCTCACGTCATTATGTGTTGGAAATAAAAAATCATTTTTCCAAAGCAAAACAAGGTTGAGTTGCTAGTTCTATGTAAAATATTTATTGTATTGGGTATTAAAAATAAGGAAAATAAAATCGACAAGCGAGTGATAAGCTCGTGAGTGAGCAACAAATGGTAGTTCCGGGAGTTTCAAATATCTGTCTCAAAGTGACATCTCAAGTATCGTCTACCAAAATACTTGGATGTATTTCTGTTTCATATCGCAACCTTCTCCGCTACGTATGCTACATATTTTCTCTTCATCACAAAGCATTCCCTCCTTAAAAGCACCGTAAACATACTATCAAGATATAAATTGCTTACTACCTACTATCGACAACGTCGAAGGGATCCTGAGTTCATTTGCCAACGAGCCGGACATTTGAATGATAGATATGAATGTCTGTTCTTAATTGGTTCTTAATTAATTAAAATTAAATGATTGAATTTTAAAATTAATATGCTCCACTAGTTCCACTACCCATATCCAAAAATCCTAGTATGGATTTTCATGGGTTTTCTTTATACAATCCTTTTAGATAACCATATAGAGGTAATATTTGCGGGTACGTATACTTTAATACAACATTAAAATTTATGAAAGTTTCCTGTTTATAGATGAGTTTAAAATAAAAGTCCTCTGCAAGCCTTATTAATTTTATCAGCATCCTGCCGCCTTGATATCTCTAACATAAATCGTCTGGACCGCTATTGACGTCTATAAAAATATTAGACATTTTTATTTGATAGCTTCTTGTAGACCACAGACCCTACCACTGAATATTGTAAACAAATTGAATGATATAAAAATTACTTCTCAAAGTCCTAATATTAGTAAGTATAATTAGGGAGTTAAACGTCATACAATTGTCACAATACCACTTGCTTACTTAACATGTCGGGTAGTCCAATATAAATTCACCGAGATCTGACATGCAGTTTTTCAGTTACCTTACTATTTAACTGGCTTCGACTATGTCGATGTTGTTGAAACCCTAATAAAAAAGAGTTTTACACATTTTTACCGTACCTTTACTTCGAAAATCAGTTCTTCGTCTCAGTTACTTCATAACAATTGTCCTGAGCTTCCCCCATTCTTTAATTGCGTTTCTTATTTAAATAGAACTAGAGGACTCACTCTTAAAGAACTACTCAGCAGTCGCTAATTTGAGAAATTTCATTCTTTAACGATTTGAAAATGAACTTGCGGTCCTGGCGGACAATCTTTCATTTGCATTTTAAATAAGCCTTTGTTATTTAGATGCTACAAATATAAATACATATACTTAGTACATTATATTTCCAAGGCTTGGGTACTTCTCACACTACGCTATTTATTAGCTACGCGACTAAAACGCAATCCAAAATTCGCAGTCTCTGACACTTCTCACTGACAGGAGACGCATCGTAGACGCGTCGCTTTCATACAATGACAAGATCCGAGTCGCTTGCAAATAGCGTTGTGTGAGAAGTGCCTTAAAGGTACACTTATATAGGTACCTAACCTTTTTGGCTTTTAAGTTTTAAGTGAAAAACTATTTTGGGTGTTCTATTTATTATTTGTTATAGATACCATCCATCCATTGCTAATTTAGTAGATATTATCATGGACTAATAACTCTCTTGAATTATTAGACCATGGTATTATAAAGAAAAAATTAAATTATTTTTATTATAAATTAAATGGGAATAATAGTCATCAAACGATTCAAACATGTCATTAAATGAATCATTATTTCATTAATCATCCTCATTAAAAAACTTAAGGATATTTTTAATATTAAATTAACCTTCCTACTTTAATAACAAACCTTATCGTCCAAGCGTACTTACCTATTATTAAACATAAGGAATTCAAGTTTGTTATACATAGCATTATAACATAAAAAAGTAGGAGGTCGATCACCCGCGAAATTTTGTGTTTATTCGCATTTTTTTCTTTCCTCGGTTAGTTTTTGCACATCTACGGCTGTACCCTTTCAAAATGAGACTATAACCGTTTTTAGCACCTATCATCGTCATTTTGGAAAAGAGCTTTTTTAAACTCTTTAAACTTATCTAAAAATCACCGCAAGTAACCTCTTTCTTTTAATTAAAAAAATAAAACCCAAATTGGTAATTTCATTCAGGAGTGCCAAAAATTCAGGTGCCAAAAACAGACAAACACACAAACAGGATAGTCAAACTTATAACCCATTTAAGTCGGAGGGTAAAAATTAGAAATATTGATTTCGTTTTGAATCTTGACATCTTCGTAATCACGACCCATAACTTACTGTCTTATTGGACCCGTGAGAGAGTCTTCCCTCCCTATGCAATTTTGGTCAAGTGCAAATCAGTAGACTTCCCACACCTTTGAGTACATCAAAGATTTCCTGGCTAAATTATCTTCCATCCCTATGGCTGCCTTTCCACCAGAGATGTGCTATACTACGTTGCTAAGGATGTTTTTGACATCCACCAATCATAGTCAGCTAAGCCAGCGAAGGGCGCTGTCGGTCCGGGGCAGTATGTTAGCCCGCCGATTTGCACGGTGCACCACCCCAGTGAAGCTGACCCTATTTAGGGCATACTGTCAGTCATTTTATACGTGCAGTCTGTGGACTGATTTTAC
>DWJQ01001779.1:0-10488 GCA_018248915.1 Hesperia meskei straton | reverse complement strand
TAAAGATTTAAGCATACAGACAAACAGACAGACGGACAAAAATAGCGACTTTGTTTTATACTATGTAGTGATGGGAAAAAATGTCACTTTCACTTGTTGCATTATACGTCCACTGATTGCGCGGTTTTCTCAGCGAGGCAAATTGGACATCGGACGTCCAACGAGACCATCATGGTCTTGAATCGTGATTCGTGATTCAATCATCTAAACTAAACGGACGAAGAAGCAAATTGTCCCCTGAAATTGCTTTACTAAAATAGCTACGCAAGTACCAATGTAACTGCTCGGTCCGATTTGTGACGATATTACTCTAATTCTTTTGACATGACGAATCAATACGTATACAATGACGAAAGACTTCTGAACCGGTCTAATATTAAAAACTATTATTGCATAAAATTGTATCATCAATTCATTGTCTACCTAAAATAAGTTTAAAAAAATATTGATAAAGGCCGTGGCTTGAACTTGAACACCACCATCAGGCAGGGATGGTCCGGCCAGATTGTTCATCACTGATGGACGTACGTTAGTTTTCTATAACGGAGTAGACGATAAATTATTTTTAATACTTTAAGGTACGATTCAGACCAACCGGACCGCACCGTGCGGCATTTTACAATGCGGTAAAGAACATTGAAATCTATCAACAGTAATTACAGTTCATAGTATGTATTTGCGTGCAACGCATAGTTTTCTCGGTCGCGCGATGCGTCGCGACGGCGACGGCCGACCGGCTCCATAACGGAGCTCCGTGCGTCGTAGAATACGAACGGACATTACGGTGCAGCAACTAGCAAACATCTCCGACAGACGCGGAATGGAACCGTACGGCTCCGTTCCGATGCGGCCCGATGCGAGCCGGTTAGTCTGAATCGTACCTAAGACTTAGGTCATATTCATTTTCTAACAGACGTATCTAAAAAGGATATTAATGACACAAGGCGACCATTTATCACACAAGCTGTCCAGAACACCAAAACTTGATCTGTTTCATCTTATCGATACCACCTACGTATCTTCCGGAGTGAGTACCTATGTACTTACTGGTATCTTGGAGCGGCGAGCGCCGGCCGTTCGTTGTTTATCGCTGGAAGGGACATTTTGTTTGTTAAATGATTGAACGGAAGCGAGATAATGATTTAGTGACCCCAGAGGTGAGCAGGACGCGATGGCGGATATCGAAGGAAATGTCACGTCACTCGCCCAGCCACTCGCTTAATGGGTTCTTTGTCTCGCGATACCTTATCTCATTCTATGTTTGTGACCGAACGCCTCCAGCTTCACAAAGTATACATTATATACGCTTATTGTGAGTATTGTGACTTACTCTATTCATATTTTACTTCATTCTGTGCGTGGTGTAAGTGTGACTGCGTTATTTTTAATGCGGTGTGACGTCGCGTCGGTGGAACTATGAATCACTTTTATCAATGCTACTACGGACCGGCCGTTTGTTGATAAATAAAAATATAAAAATGTAGTCGGCTAGGCTAGTGTCCCTGCCGCGTCATGCGTCGACTCGAGTTCATTACCGGGAGCCGTCTAGAGTGGAGTTCGTCATGAAGTAATCTATTTAGGTAATCCGGCGGTGAAGCGGAAGCTTTTAAGTGATAAATTGGCGCCGGAATCTGGTGGCGTGTAAAACGATAATCGGACGAACTGCAGCTGAGTGCATTGCTCTGTTTCAAGCAACTGCCACAGTCTAAAGAACTCTGTTTGTACAGCCAAAATATAGAAGTTATTTTTGTGGGGTTAGACGGCCCCCGGAACTAAGCGGTTAGGATAAGCGTGGTGAGGACAGACATAAACTCATTGAAAATTATAATGTGATGATGATGACCCTATTAAAAACTCATTGTGAAAGTGAGAACAAGTGATATCGCTGTAAGTTCTTACTCTGTGCACCTATCGTCCCGTGCTCAGCGATTATTATTACGGCCACGTGAAGATGAAGAGTGTAGGTGTGGCCTGCCCCAATTATACTGAGTTACCTATTTAAAAACGAGCGCGACTCATACTCATGAATATGGCATTTTAGTCGCCGTCAAATAAAGGCGATTACATACATAATGTTTCCTTTTAATATTGCCTAATTTGGTATAGTAAGTATGAAGATGTTAAAATTGTACATGTAGGTACCTACCTGATAGAAAGAAGGCAATAGCCATAATATTATTATTGCTTGTATTAGTCGTTGATCAGCTGATTACAGGTTTTAACAAGAATGCTGTTCAATTATAATGTGGCGTAAAGAGATACATGAATTTACATGAATATGTAAATATACTGCACCTATAATGCAGGTTTAGATTCAACTTTCAACCTACTAGCGGCCAAGTCTAGGGTATATTTATTTATACGGCACCGCATCAATGGATTTTGGATGGATTAGCTAACTCTAATATGGAACTATTCTGCTCGAAGGATTTCATCCTGGCCCAACGACTGCTACCTGCCTGCTGCTGACCTCACTGCTTCGTAGTTTCTAGTCTCGACTAGGTCACCCCTTCCTTCCGACATGCTCTAAGTCGCTCACTCGGTCGATGATTTACATCTAACAAGCGGGTTACATTACAAAGTTACGATCGCGACAGTATGGACAGTTTAGGATTAAAATATTGTATTATTGTTGTGTATAATGCGGTGTCGCCGGTCGCCCCCAAACCCCCGTCCCCCCGCCCCCCGGCCTGCGGCGGTTCCGCCTCCGGTTTATAAATACCGGCGCCGGATATGCCCGTAAGCCTGGCTCGCTGCAAAACTTACCACTTCTCCAATCTCATTAATCTCAAAATAGTACTGGATTATGTTTAGTTCTACCGATGTATCGGTGTATTTAATACACTTTCAGAAAGTATAGAGCAGAAGCAGAAGTATAGTGAAAAAAAATCCTAAAATTTAACTTGTTGTTCTTTATCTAGTCTTCTAGTTAAGCGAAATTTCATTCGTTTTTAATTAAATCCTTAATAATGGCGAAAGAGCCCACCTTATCTGTAACTTAATAATCAGCTTCTTGGGCAATAGCCCATACATATGACATTGAATCGACTAACTCCTGCTAGATATTTGTCTGCCATATAAATGCACAATATGACATTGTTGTCCAATCCATAAAAGCGTCCTGTCATGGTCCTATAGCAAAGCTCTACAGGTCCATCCAAGAGCATCTTTGCCTGCGATTCTATTATTAAGTGAAATTTAATTAATCTTATTCCAGTAGGTAATGACATGATCTCTGCAGCTATCTAAAAGAAATCTGCGCAAGCGCAGTCGCAGGCGAAAGTTAATTGTGAATAAAGCACGTCCCACCTTAATGACGCTTATCCACGGTATATTCTAACAGAGCCAGAGGGCGTGCGGTGTGCGTGAACGCATGATTGATGTGCATCACATTAAGTCAAGTGACTCAAGTGACATCAGCTGATACGAAATGTGGCGCTGGTAAAATGCATGCACACGGAAACTTAATAATATCATCCGCGTCACTTTTAATGAATAGCACTTCGGTGAACTGCACGGAAATCTACATGTCGTAGTCGTAGCCAGATCGTAAAATTGGCCACTTCATGTTTTCACTATATTTAATTGATTGCTGGCTCTACACGGAATGTAGTTATGAAAACATGAAGGGGTCTTCATAACGTATTGGAACAAAAAATAATGCTTTTTAGAATTTATGTCTGTTCACTTTTGGTTTGTCACAAAAACGACTTTACCAACTTGGATGCGTTTATATGATTGGAGTTTTCCTTTCATTCTTATAATTATTGACTAGTAGTAGTAGTTCTTATAATTGTTGACTAGTAGCGTTGAATTAGAAGACTAACGAATTGTAAGAAGTTTTCAATGGTATTTACCAAAAACGCTTTCGGTCGTGACGTACCCATCCCAAGAAAGGATAGTTACGATGTCATATTACATTACTTACAGTAAAACAAAAGAAAATTGTATATACCTACGTTTTCGCCATCCTTTCCCTTTTATTATAGTTTTATATATTATTCATTATTTTATAATATTACAATGGTTGTCTAGCTCTAGCATAATAGCGAGAGAACGTGAGATCATGATGGTCTTTGTACCTCAAAAATTCCCGTGGCCTATGTACCTACCCATTATGATACGAGCAAGCGTTAAAACTTTCACCTCGCGTCGTGGACGGGCCCACGCACATCCGTGGCATGATTATCATGTTCGCATATGGGAATCGTAGCCTGTAGGTACAGGCTAGGCATTACATGTACGGAACAAACACTACGATCGTTTGTTTGTATTTGAGTCTTACTCATTAGGTACTAGACACATTTTGAAAGGACATTATGTACTGAGTATTTATTATTATTACCCAATAAAAATAATAGTACAAGTTTAATTGGTCCTTAGGAATTATAAGGACAAATTACATGCCAGCTTTTCTTATAGCTCTACCTGGTAATAGTGGCAATAAACTTATTTTTAGACCGTATGCCTCGTAACTTGGCCGACGACTGTATTAAACTTCTTGACTTAGGTACCTGCTTCAATTTTATAGTCACAATCGACTGGGGAACATCAGACGACAACTTGGAATAAACCGTGTAATGTACTTACCTAATAGGTATTTTTAGTACGATAAATTGAGTGATGTTATTGCTTACGATAATGAACGAACGCTTATTATGAAACCAGTTAAACATGCCGATTAGTTTAGGTTTTTATCAATTGAATTTGTGCATTTCGAATTGGATATGAAAAGTAAAGAAATGCTTTTGTTTGTTTCAGCCCATTTTTTGGCGAGGAGTTTCAGTTCGAAGTACCACGACGATTTCGTTACTTGTCAATATACGTGTTCGACCGCGACAAGCATCTCAAGCAAGACAAAATTCTCGGAAAGGTTGCTATCAAACGGGAGGATCTGCAGCGGTACAATAATAAGGATCACTGGTTCGCGCTGCGACCGGTCGACGCCGATTCGGAGGTACAAGGCAAGGCGTACATCGAGCTCTCGCTCGAAGATTCTAGAAAGCGTCTGCGGATGGATCCAAAGCCGCCCGACCCGGAGCCGCCCTGCGACAACAGCTCGGCGAAGGCGAAGGCCAACAACCTGATCAGGCTGTCGGAGTATTGCAAGGAGATCAGGTTCGGGTCGTGCTCGAGTTCAACGAGCAAAAAGCTGCTCGGGACCGTGGCGACGGAGCCGACGATCGGCCTGTCGCGGTCGGAGAGCCTGAAGGACCGGGCGCAGTGGGCGGCGCGCACGAAGCCGCCCATGCACACGACGATGTCCGAGTCGGACACGTCGTGCACCCCCACCGCGGCCGACTACTGGTCGGACCCCGAGCGGCACTGCGCGGCGCGCGTGGGCCCCGACACCCTACGCCTGCGCGTGCTCGAGTGCTCCGAGCTCACCACCAAGAACGGCCAGTGCGACCCATTCGCTCTCGTCACGTTGTTGTACTCGAACGGGCGGAGAGTGGAGAGGCGCACCAAGCCCAAAAAGAAAACTGTCAACCCTCAGTTTGATGAAATTTTCGTTTTTGATCTCGTTATGGAGGCTGATCCCAAGGATAAGGATGGTTATCAATCGGTAAGCAAAAGCTTTGTCATGATTTTTAAAATTACAAAAATTTTTTTGGAGGTTTAATACCTATTAGTTTTGTTTTTGATGCAGCTAGCTATTTTGAGTTGCAAAAGTCATTATTGATTCAAGCTTGAAACGAAATTTTGTTATAAGTCAGTAAGGGGAAACCGATAACAGGCCATAATTATATAATGTTCGTACCAATTGAAAACTCGAATACACATAGATTGATACAATTAAAATTTGAATAGAATATACATACATAGGGGCCTTCATTAGTTACTTGAGGCGTGAGGGCATCATCATGTCTCATGAATTGGTGGAAAAAGTGCCAAAATCACCTCACCTTTTATGGTCTACCTTTGGGAGCTTAGAGAAATGTTCTGTCCCGTCAGTGGCTCAGGTGTGTGATGTGGTTGATAACGTTTGCAGGCGGGCGTGGCGTGCGAGGCGCGCGTGTCGGTGTGGCACGACGCCGCCTCGCCCATGTTCCTTGGCGAGGTGAGGATACAGCTGCGCCAGTCCTCGCCGACGCCGCTGCTAGCGTGGTGAGTGGAGGCCTAGTATAGCTGGTATTTAATATGGGGTTCCTTGGTACAAGGGCACTCTACTTGTCATCATAGACACGCCTTCTAGGGTACTAGTCGTACTAGATACCTAGTACGACTAGTTACAGCTTAAAGCTGTTATGCTGAATTCCCCGTATGTGATACGTTGTGAAAATGATGATTTCTTGCGTAGAAAGAAAAGTAATATGTAATTAGATTGTTATTAATTCATATTCATATAATGCATTGCGCTGCGCAGTCAGCAGTTGCTATCGAATTGCGACGAACCTGGTGTGATCCCTAGTCGAGGTGGAAATAGTATAATTGATTACATGCTAGTGGTTATTTATTCAGTTTTCCATAATTATACAAAATATGTACTCAATATTTTTAATGGAATTTGTATTTATTTATACAAACTGATTCAAGTACATATTATATGTATAGGTACTCTTGTTTTACTAATCTTTACCTTTGTCCGTCATATTTATCTAATCTATTAAGATGATATCGACATGCAATAGCAATCTCATATCGATTCCGTTCTGATAAACTGAATAAGTGAAAATAAGATTAACTTTATAACAAACTTCTGCCGTTTATATATCTTGTGGACTATTGGATTGTTGTCTCGATGACTATGATTTTTTATAAACTATCTTAACCTTTAGGTAAGTATCGACGTGCATTTTTTGTAACGTTAGTACCGATGTGAGGTCTGAGAGACCGCCCATATAATCTTGATTTTTTAAATGAAAGTTATGAGTTAAATATTTGTCTTTGCATTATGATGAAAAAAAAGGGTTTTAAGTAAAAATAAGTATAGTAGGTAATCAACTTTATTAAATATTTTAAAATAAAACTATAACAATATTTGGCTTCAATTTTAGAAAATAATCAGACTGTTCGATTTAAAAACATAAAACACAAAAAATATTCCTCTCAGCATAACAAAAAATAGTATTTCTTACTTACAACTTATGAAACTATTAGAAAAAAAAAATTGTAGGAACATAAACTTTAGGGGGAAAAAAATGTCCACTGTCAAAGTACACCTTAAATTCTAAGCGCAATCCGGGCAAACTTGTTTTGCGCACTGCAAACAAACGTGATTTTTGCACGAATAACACTTATAAGCCGACTTTCTTTTGAGTTTAGGGTTGCATGAAAGACAAGTCTTTCGTGTCTTGACTTCATCAGCTTCATCTTCACATATTTCTGGCATATCAGGACCAAGTACTCTTGCCAAACTCATTCTTAATTCACGGGGTAATCTTAGGTTACAAAATCTTCGCTTTGTATGGTTTAACACCAATTGTCGAGCTAACTTTTTCATAAATGTTCCTCTGTCAGTTTGCCTTCCTACATGTATATCATGTAAAAGATGAGAATTGACGGAACTTATATCCAAAATTCGGTAAAAAATTGTCATAGGCCAGCGTCTTGATCGGCGGCTGCAAGTATACACAGAACACTTCTTATCAATTTCATCTACACCGCCTTTCGTAGAATTATAAAACTGTATAATTTCTGGTTTCCCTGATTCTGTATTTGTTCCTTCATTATGGTGCATTGATGAAGCTAAAATGACTGCTTTTCCTTTCTTGGGAACATGCGACAATAATGTTGTATCTTTTGTAAAACCATATAAGGTTGATTTTTCTGCTCTCGTTTTAGAAGGCAAGAACTCTGGTGGTATCTCCCTTTTATTTTTTTTTACCGTACCAACATAGGTCAATCCTCTCTGTTTCAATGCATCAATTAATTGTATGGACGTGAACCAATTGTCACAAGTTATGTTTTTATTACTGCCATGTAATGGTTTGCTCAAACGAATAACCGCCTGTGTAGGTACTAAAAGCTTTCTTTCTTCATCTGTTAGTGTCTGTCCATCTGAGCTTTTTCCACAATACACATATCCATTATAAAAATAACCATTTTCGGCATCACAAAGGCACATTAGTTTTAGCCCATATTTAGCGGGCTTCTTTGGCATGTATATCATCAAAAACGACCGCCCCCTAAATGGAACTAACATTTCGTCAACTGTAGCATATTGCCGTATATTATATACCTTCTGACAATTTGCTACAAATGTGTTGAAAATATGCGATATTGCAGCTAATTTATCAGTCTCCTTCCTCTGTGCTCGGTCAAGTGCATTATCAAACCGAAGACAGTGAAGTAAGCACAGAAATCTATTTTTAGACATAACACATCTAAAAATGTCTCTGCCGGTACCATCAGTAGCAAATATTAAATCAGCGTCTTCGTGGTTAGACTTGAATACAGCTGTGTACATCAATAGACCAATAAAAGCTTGCAACTCAATAATATCTATATCTTTTAATTCTGGACGGTTTTGCTTTATATATTTAGACCTATATCCAGCTAGCTTTTCGTTGGTCCTAAGTAAAATCTCCGATAACATTTCATCGTTTATATATTTTTTCCATAAAGAATAAGGATCTTTCCCATCATTTTCGGTCAAATTGGATGTGGGTGCAGAGGAAATAATATTGTGTTGCGGTGTTCTAATTGACGATCTGTTTGGAGGTAATTTAGACCACTTAAATTTATTCTTGCCCCTAAAATAACCATACCTTGAAAGGGGAACATCTTCATCTGATGACAACGACGACGCTTCCAGGTGATCGGGTTGAGTTTCTTCAATATCAGAAATATCTGTACTTGTATTCGTATTATGCTCACTGTGCTCCGGACAAAAATCTTCACCATCGATGATGTCATCAAACTCGGATCCAGTCGAATCTTCATCTGCAAGCCAACTCTCAATCACTCGCTCACTATTTGGATTCAATGTACTTATACACATACGAGATCTCTTTGAATGCTGTAAATCTGTCGCACAACTATTTCTTTTACTACCGGAAGTCCCTGGTGTATCCATTGTTCATAAAATCTGTAAAAATAACAGTTTACTAGAACAAAATATAAAACAATAAACTTACTTAAGTACCGACGTGCGGTCTGAGAGACCGCAACGGAATTTAAAAGCGTAATTACTCACCAAATACAGGCACGACGACAATACTGCCTGTTCCGATGTCACCGTGGGCACTAATCATGCAGCTACTTAAACGCAGGGATCGCTATTGTGCGGGGAAAGGGGTAAACTAACAACTTAAGTACCTGTCGCGGTCTCTCAGACCGCACGTCGGTACTTAAAGGGCAAGTAGGTGGTGTCAGTCCATTTACCGTGTTCCAAGCAGCTTCTTGAATATTTAATGGATGGTTTTACTCGGAACCTGATTATTTTAAACTCGCTTTTGTAGTACCTCTTGCCAATGTGTGTGTGAGTGATTTAATTTCTCGTCCAAACATACCGCTAAAATATATTTACGTTTACAATAAACATAAGTTGCCTACTATACGTCTAAGTAATAAATGTGTGAATTTCCGGAAATTTGCCTTCATAAAAAATAAATCCCCGAAATTGTTCTTTCCTCTTTCTCTTATCGCATTTGTAATAAGCCTTACATTCACAACTTGTAAACCACACTCAATTAAAACTTTTTTGGGTGCGGTTTACCAGATACAATCTATCGTTCTGATAGGCTTTTCACTCAGTCCAAATGCTTCAATTATAAATCGGAGGATCGGAACATCTTAAGACAAGACAAAATCCTTTTTATATAAATAGTCAACAAACGAGGAGATTAAGTAGGTCACTTAATGGTAACTGGTCTTTGCCACTTGTGGACATAATATGTATTACCAAAGGCATTAGACAGATTATGGAGAGGAGTAAAAAAAAGAAAACTGAAACCCCAGCGCGAACATGACAATTTGCAGCTGAATCGGATTCAAGCAGGGGAGCTAATCAACCGGGCTCAAAACTCTACCACCAGGCTAAAATACCTTTGAGATTAAACTTGATTGTAAAGAGTCCAGCGACCTATCTCAATCTTGTCCGTTATGCAGCAGGATGCGCCATAAGCAGAAAGGTCAAGTTGGGCTCGAACAAAACAAACACTCAATCTCTTCCCTTCATCTCTTGCAGGTATTGAGCGAAACATAGACTTTGGCAGACTACAAAACAATGTTCCTAAGACGTAATCGATTCTAGACATCATTGATTATGTGCTGAAATCTACATCGTTTTATTGTTCCGTATCCAAAGGGTAAAACGGGACCCTATTACTGAGACTTCGCTGTCCGTCCGTCCGTCCGTCCGACTGTCACCAGGCTGTAGCTCATGAACCGTAATACATAGTTACACAGTTGAAATTTTCACAGATGATGTATTTCTGTTGCCGCTACAACAACAAATACTAAAACTCTGAATAAAATAAATATTTAAGTCGAAAAATGGCTTCGACGCCTAAGCGAATTTAGTTACCATGCGGTCCAAGAGAT
>DWJQ01001778.1:0-10490 GCA_018248915.1 Hesperia meskei straton | reverse complement strand
GTTAGTAAAATTCATTTGCAAGTTCTGAATCACGCTATTAAATACTACATATAATTTACTTTTTAGCTGAGATTCCTGCGGGAGCGGGACCTATGCGGCTCTTACCTACGGGTCCCGAAGCGAAGCGCGGGAGGTTCCCTAGTAAAGTATAATTTTATTCCTCTTAAGGTCCAGCCCTAAAAGTAGATGGCTTGACATTCGTTACTGTATACATTCGGTTACGGCAACCCAACTCGTCGCTCTTAATAAATCGCGATAGACACGTTATTTCTTCATCGGAGTCTGTTATTCTGCTACAGAAATAATCTCCGCAAAGCGATCTCGGCAGCGGGAACAAAGGATTGCTAAAGACATGCTATTAAACTTATTCTAAATATCAACGGTTATAGTTTCGCAAGACGATTCTGTTTCGTACCGAGCTAATGTTAAGTACGGGCAATAGGTACAATAGGCCAAGAGATAAGGCGTGGCATATAGCAATACACCGCAGGTTGGTTTTCTGTTTAAGAAAAATCTTTGTTAACTGTGTCCTTGCTGACCATTGAAGCAGTAAAAAGTCCAATGAATTTGTCGATTGCTTTAAACTTTAAGTTATAACGTGTTATGTGTATAGTTGAATGACAACATATTTTGATTGGAAATGTGGCGGACCTTGAACAAATACCAATTTGAAGGTACCAAGTATCGAATACCTTCACGATAACATCTTATGCGGCCCCATGAATTAATTCTGAGAGCAATGCTGAATACGCCAGCAACGTCGATTTCTGTGGAAATTTTATAAAATATGCCCCATCAGTTTATACCCTGATTAGTTCTTAGAATAATGATAATTATTTACTGCAGGGTTTAGCTTCAGAATGTAATGTTATTAAAAAGACAAGAACTATTACTACTTCTCAAAATTGACTTTATTACTTCTTAAGGCTTAATAATAAATATGTAATGCGATCCGCACGTAAAGTCCACATAAAGTGAGTAGTTTCCATATCGCAAACTTAACCCAATTACCGTTAAAAACGACAAACAATTACACAATATTATTCTAGCAGCGAGCCGGCAAGTAGGCGATCGATTCGACCAATCGATAAAACTCCGTATACGGAAACGCGCTCGGAAAATTACGGTTTCCAATAGTTTTTGATCGCGCGTGCCTTACAGGGGACCACACACGCACCGCTAGCAATGATGCATTGTAGCGAGCCACAGGCGAGATTTACGACCCCCGCGACCGCCGTGTACCGCCGGTGCTCGCGATGTCTACGAGCGAACTTATTTTGTTTATGGTCCTAGCTACACAGCGTGCATCGGGCCTACATCGCGTCGAGCGTCGTACACGACGACACGACGTGTGTACACCGCGACACGTATGAGCGACCAGCCGGGCCAGCGACGTGACACGACCGACATGACACCGACACGGCTAACGTTAAAGTTTATATTCGACTGCATTTTAAAAATACAATGAGTGTTTTTTAAACGGCTCATGAGAAATTAATATCGCAACGCGCTGGACGGGCCTAATAAGGATTTCCTGCACTATGGGAATAAAGGCGGCGAACAATTACAAACTTTAAAATACCACAATCGGCGCGCTCGGCGTGAAAAAGTTTATTTTCTTTTCACCCGGATTAAATGACATTTTCACTGATCAACTTTTTCGTTCGTAGCTTGCAACAACAAGTCGTATTGTACGCTTATTAAAGAATTAAAATAATTTGAATGAAAGATCTATCATTCCGGTTATAAGGATGCATCATTTATCACTGACCTAACAACGGTGTCAAAAATTATACTGGAGTGGAACTATGAGGTTGTAGCGTTATTTAGTGTTAATTATAAAACAATCTTCTTATATTAGGTATACACAAAAAGAAAAACAATTTTGGAAATGTATAAAAATCGAATCAATCTTTATCGGGGTCATTTAGGCGCCATCGAAGCCAGCATAACTTTCCAACATCAATAATCACGGTTTACAAGTACGACATTATAAACACGTTCATTTAGTTCATATGTCCCGCTGCGCACTATTAATCCGGTATAAATTTCACTGCACAAGCAATTAGTGACGCGTAATTATGCGTTAATGACGCATATTAAGGTAAACGCCTCTTAAATGCAGCGCAAAATTGGCTCAAAGTTTATGTATTTAGTTTTTATGGCGTCCCGACGGGTGTAGCCGTCCGACTACTGGCCAGCGCCCAGTTTCTTTTACATCTCACATCCACAAATCTACATAACATAATTGCAGACATAATGTTACGCTCTCAAATAGTTGTCGTACTAAAACATTTTGACATTTACAACGCAAGGAAATTCTCCGCGTAGTGACAATTACTAGAGTTATTAATTCAGCCAACTGTTACAACTGACAAGGCTTTGAGGCAGTATACCCGACACCTCTCTTAGTGCGGAACAGTGGAAAGTTTATTGGACAAACTGAGTTGCAGATGTTACGATTAAGTTTGACGACTCCAAAGTTATAACAGAGACGCAATAGCTTATAGAAGCATATGTCATAAGTCATACATATATGTATAAGGTAGGTAACAGTAACAGCTCTTCATGCAACTTCGATCGAATGCCACTATAGTATTTTATAAGTCTCTTTTTACCTTTAAAGTATCTTTTTACCTTTAAAATTTACAGTTAGATATTATTAACCAATAACATATCATCGAAATAGATATTCTTATAGATAGTAAGATATACTTAACATGAACTCGCAGCATACCCTTGGCTATCCTCAATAAAAGTGATCAACCAGAAGTCAGCGATAATTCTTCCCGATTCGTCGAGACGCTCGGGACGAAGACCCATATCGCCATATACATGTGAATATACGACATTCAGCCGTTTGTATGTTAATATATCGTCTGTCGACTGACAGACGGAGGACCGATGCACCGTACACGAGCTTAGAAGCGACTACATGCATTGTCTCATTTGTCACGTACTTATAAATCCCTCATAGTTCTCGTATAACCGTTGCACTGCGCTTCTTTAAGTAAAATCAACTCAATTGCAAAGGAATACGATTGGATTTACAACAAAGGTTAATTCCTTGACTAATTCTGCGTTGTAAAAGGAGTACTAGGATAAAAAACAATTCCGTTGACACTTAATTATAGTACTTGCTTCTGGATTAGTGTATTTAAACATCTTATACGGTACAATTTTATATAAAGCTGACTAGTGCAAGGCATCATCGTGGATCAATCATCAATCTTGCACCCAATTCTTAACAATTACAATACGCAGTTCAGATACTATTTCAATCACTTTTGCAATAAATGATTACCAATATTCAACAGTTTTGACAATCATAATTAGATACCTACAAGCCAGCACTTGCTCGCTTCGGTTATGTTTAAAGTACTTCCAGTTCTGAGTGCACAAGGACTATGTAAATATAATAATACGGAGAGCCAGCACAAGCATTAAGGCTGTTTTAGTTTCTGTAGGTAGGTATCAACAGCGGCGTTTACGACGCACCGATAGAGGCTATTCAGGTTTCAAACTTCTCAGAAATTCGACAAACGCCACCACGCCGATTCCGAGACATTGGCCAAAGGAACGTGAGATTCTGCGCACAAAATTAGGCGCGAACGTGATTCAATTTCGAGATTTCGTATTCCGAATTCGCGACAAACGGCCGCTTGCGCAAGCGGCGACAAAGCATTGTCTCCCGACGACGAATGGGACCGACGATTTATCAAATGAATACCGGCGAATTTGCGGGGTCACATGGCGGAGATAGAATCTAGAGCTGAATTTAGGCCACTCGTGATTACTGGTTAACGAACTACAAACAGAATAATGCAGAACATGTACTGTATTGAATATACGTATCTACACAATGTTAATGCACTGCTGCAATATGAATTATCCTATGATACCTATATGAATTTAAGGCGATTAAAAACTCGATTAAGCACACTATTTGATGGTAAGTAAATAAAAACACACATAGGCATAAACAACATGAAGACGTTGAAACCAAGAAGTCAGGAAGGATGACGGCGTATTTGAGACTTCCAAATAAAATACTTAAAAATAGGTAAGTCAAGCAGGTCAAAACTTTTATGTACTAAGTTTTCACTTTTCTTTCGGTTTTGAAATAACTGAAATTCAATGCTCAAAATTTTAAAACAGAGTTTTCACTTTTCTTTCTGATTGAAATAACTGAAATTCAGACAGCGACAATCCATTTGTTACTGACCATTTAGTCTAGAAAAGATAACTTCCAAATTAAAGTTCAAGTTCAATATCGTATCAGTCACTCCATTTCTCGTAATAATGATGAAAAACCCGTCAAAGTAGGTCAGCAATTAGTCGCTGCCGATGATGCCGATGACGATGATTCAACAGTGGTGCTTCTAAAAGTAGAATCCTAGAAGCAATTCAAGCAATTGTTTGTTTTAAATGAGTTACAATTAATACAACACAATAGTTGGGTAGATGTAATGAGCGCGAATAGGGTCAAGTATACCGGAAACAGCGAGCTCGCTGCTCGCGGCGCGCTCCTATTCAATCTTTATCGTGGAAGCTACACAATGGTACGGGCCATAGTGGTATATTCGCAGGGCCTTACAGCTTAAGATGGCACAGAACTTCCTTCTATAAATGATGGGGAACATAAGTCTCACAATGATATAGGTATATTTGATATAGATTACTAGCTAAACTTTAATTGAAATAAAAAACGCGAGGTTGTTGTATATTACAAAAACATTTCAACACCCAAGATTTTAAAGTAACAACCGTTATCGTTCGATAAGGATACATAATACTCACAAATCACAATAAAGACTTTAAATACCATCTGTATTCAAAAAGTAACAAAACCGATTTTGTCTGGGCTAATATCTATTCGGATAATGACCACTGAACTCACACCCATTCAATCATCCCGGAGCCCCGGAGCCAACACAATGGTGGACGCGATCCGGCGGTATCTGTTGCTCGTACATTGTAACAATGCTCACTTAATAACATTAAGTGTGGTTTCACGACACTCATATCGCAACTAAACTTCTGTTGCGATACCAATAACATTTGTAAACGACGAAATACAATTGTAGATGCTAGATACTTATTGATTTATTTTCCACGTATCCCATTAGACAGGCTGAATGCTCAGTCTTTTATTGTAACTCGATCTCACTTAATGGACGATGCATTAATACTTCGTGTTAGTAATCAATCCATATCGAAACGCCTTAAATCATAATTTGTTACGCACATATTCGCAGCTGAACCATATTTACATAACCAAAAATCACGATTCGTCTAAAAGAAGCAATAAATCTGAGATGAGGAACATAAAACGCGATAATAATTAAATTGATTTGACTCAAGAATGATGGGCAGGAACCAGATTTGATTGGTTTTAAAATTAATGATTTGACGTTGATGAATAATAATTATGATGAACAAGTTGGACCACTTCCGTGGTCGCGCACAGAACGTGACCGTATCGATTTCAAAATATTACTTAATTGCCAAGAAAATACGAAATAGAATCAGGTAGGAAATAAATCAGTCCAAGAATTCGATCTGCCGCCTGTCAACTGTTTAATTAATCAAGAGACTATACAATTATTCTATTAAATAAAAACTATGATTGTTCACTGTGTTAAAATGATATATTTATTGATAATGGATGCTGTTAATAAATTTAAATAATCATAGATCTCAAATGGTTTTTCAAACTGAAACATGATAATAGATGAAATAGAGAGGTTCTTTGAAAATCACTTATCTAAGCTGGTTTGATTCTAAACAATATCATAAAAAATGAAATTGAACGTAATTGAATTGGAACTAGATTTCTCACACACCTGATTGTTCTGTGAAAAGTTCTTGGTGGTTTCAGGCAGTTTCACGTTATTGGTGTAGTTTGAGGTTTGTGCCTCATTTTACCTACTGATAACAGTATGAACGTGCAGGTGGTTAGAAATAGAAAGCTAGATTAAACTCGTACAAATCCACCTAATCTTTACGTCCAGCCGATGTTGGCAGATGAACACGGTGGACTGAAAGATCTTCTGAGAGATACTGTTTTAACTTCCTGAGAAGTTTTGCACTTAGCAGTACGTATAGTCTATTAGGTCAATTAAATTATGCAATAACAGTACTCTAATGGGAACCGGCGAGCCTTCAACTAGATTTAAAGGAAATTTACATAATTGCACAGGATGTTCGTAACAACGAATCCAATTCCGGGGTATGGCACGGGACGGCGTGTTGTGGTTGAAGGCACAAGATTTATGCGCTCGCGCACCAAGTTAATATTCCGCATCCGGCGGCCACTTTCCAAGGAGCCTGTTTAAGCCGCTGCATCTCTTCCTTGCTTGCCTCAGGAGATTTGTTAATTTCATAGAAGGCGAAACCGCCTCCACGGAGACGACCGACCGACAGACCGTATCTTGTTCTCGAGGTTGCTTCTCCTGTTACAAAAGGTTGAGGACAGTCCATCCAACCGAACTACGTACGAATTGCAACATATTAAACTTGCATGATTGTCACCACAACGATACGTAGCTTGAATAAAAGAACGATTACTGCAATTCCATGACTAACGCCAACCCCAATTTATTCAATAAGTTTCATTGTTACAACAGCAGGAATAATTTAATCATTGGAGCGAGCAAAACGTTTTGCCCATATTTGTGGCAGAGTTACCGCGGTAATAAAGTATAACAAGATACAATTTCCCGGCACGGACCAGATTTGAAAACAAAGGTTGCTCTGTAGGTCTGTGGCGCGGTTAAATTACGGTTTGTCCAACTGAAGTCGACCCTTGACGCTCGCGGCCGGTTCAAAGGCTATCTCCTCTGGCCCGAATGCCACCATATCATTACCATCAGAAACACAAACCTTAAGGAAGTATTCTTATAGTCGATTATGCAACGTCACCGCTTAGATATTGTCTACTAAACCCTTTTCTGCAGGGAGCAAAGTACGTTTGAAATCAGCACATAAACGTTCAGGACAAAAACGTGAGAAGTTCGTCGAAGGAAACTGGTGTCAAAAGCGACACTCGACACGTTTTTTGTAACAGTAAATAGAGAATGGCTTCTGTTTCAGAGTAAAATGCGATATCGGTGCTAGGTGGAAAACTGTTCAATGCGGACGTATTGCCGTTTAAGGCAATAGATACGATGTTTTTGTGCTGAATGATGTTTACACACAAACCGTTTTTTTTTAGTAATCAGTTTATCAAACGTATCACAATTTACTTTTGGATGTTCTGTGGACAACCTGGGCATAACTAAACGAAGTAAAAGAATCTTGTCTTATAAATGTTTATAATGATCAAACATCCTACTCTTACTTCTTGTCATGCCTAATACCTATGCCATATCCGACCGGCGGTTACGAAACTATAACGTTGCCTAGATCAATAGGAACTAGAATCCAATTTAAATAAATAACAAGGCATGTAAGGGTGTGTCAGTATAAATACGTCGATCTAAGCCCATCTAAGTATGTAAATCGTATTACACTCTTGATAGACCTGGAATTGAACAAAAGTTTCGCTTCAAATACGAATATGCTGTGCTATCGTTTTGGAACAATGGTGTGCGAGAGCAATTGGTTTTATGAGTGAAATCGTTCCAACTAGGAAGCGGGCAAATCGAGCCATACTAATTTGATTTGCCTTTTGTGGAAGTCTGAGAAAGCTGCGTGTACGGACTCGGAGGCCATGTATGTAGGTGTTCGTGGTCTCCATCTCATATGGTCGTCTCGTAGGATTGTCCGTGCAATCTCAGTTCGATATCACCGCGCGATTCCAGGTGTAGAGCCAAATCGATACACACTAATAAGGGGAGCGTGAACTCCATCATTGTAGCTAAATACAGACCGAACTCTATGTCGATCGGCAACTTAAAAGCGGGAACATCGTGAGCGACCACACCAGATCTTGCGGCACTCTAATAAATCACTGTATTCTGTGAACTAACGGCAATAAAAGTTACATCGCGCCATATTCGGAGAGCGCGGGGTCAAGAAATCTGCGTAATGTTCTGATTCTAGTCGGATAAGACTAGAGGATGTTTTGTCATCAGAGATTGGACTCGTGCTCGATGGGTTAGATGATGTCGCAAATGTGGAGGCCGCGGAACAAGGGCGAGCAGGGCGGCTCATTAGTGCGCGTGCGCGGCGGCCGTCGCCCTGCGCCCGCGCATAGATCACAGATAGCGAGAGCTTTTCGAGAAAAACATGTTTCATGTTGGTACAGCACAAAAACAGGGCGATAGCGCCGAACGAAAGTGTGTTGTTTTTTAAATTCTAAATTAATTATTTTCTATCTTTAACGACGACGACGGAGAGATAGTCATCCAATACATTAAAATTATATTGAAATTGATGTTTATTATGCATCTGATTATATTATCACTGAAAACGATTTAAATTAAGCGTAAGTATCATCACGAATTCATTCATCGCGGTATAACAGTTAATTATCATTAAATAAATCGGATTCTTACAAAAATATACCTTCATTTTAACAGTAACTATCTTCAGAAATGTCCATAATTGTGCTATTTATACATCTATTTAGATAACCATAGTGTACAAATCTACCTCATTATAAATAATTATAGAAAACCAACTCCCTAATTACCTTACTAAATAATTTACATTACACAAAACGAAACTGAACCAAGCGACGTCCACAGTTGAGTAATAGAGAAACATAATTCCCATGTAACCGCGCTATCTAATTAGATAAGGCCTCGATAATTAAGATGAACTTCCTCCAATCTTAGTGATCCATCAAAGGTCTCAAACGCGACAGTATCTTTTGCGGCCAGATAATCTCAGATTATTACAGCCGATAAACAGATTATTTCTGCCGCCTCGGTACTGTGGATGCGACTCCGCAATTCTCTCTCCAACACGAAAGAATACACCGCTGAACGATGACTTTATAAACCTTTTTTTAACGTCATTGCCGCTGAAAGATAACCTTATAGTTTCTGACGTCGGTAAAAAAGCAAGTGCCAACCTTGATCTAACACCTTAACCTATTGACATAAAACTTGTTTACTCATTTCTCTTCGAAACTATAGAAGTCCTTCAATTAAAATTAATATGAACGTTAATTGAGCACAGATAAGATTGTTAACGATAATCATGAAAGCAGTAACTCAGTCCGACGTATCGCTTAACACAGATTCCAATACGTAGTGATATAGTGAACTGTAAAACGCATCATAACTCATAACCCTTTTAATTTTGCGCAATAACAACAAAAGGAAAAAAAATTAAAACACTTGTTAAGAACACTGTTGACTAGGAAGATTCACAATATATTATAATCGTCACAGTGCAACGAGTATGTATGTGTTTTTACGGACTGAATGTTATTTCTAAAATTATTTTGCTCATGTCAGCATTTAGTTGCAACTACAACAGCCAATGGTGGTAGCAAGCAAGTATTTCACCATCGAACACGTTAACTTCCATTTAACAGCCGACTATTAGTCGGTGCAGCTAAAACCACAGCTTACTAAACAATCTGTTGAACCGATTACTGCAGGCGGACTAGGGTTGCCAACCGTACCATAGTGGTGTGCTATATATTGGGAACACGAATAAAATAATGTACTATTGAAAACCCTATAGACCTATATATATAGGCTCTACATGCATGCATGTAGGGAATAATTAGATTTAATCAAACGGTGATACACATATCTAATAACTAAATACTTAAATAGTAACAGAATGTTTCGTTATGTAATAAAGAGAGCCTTGAACGTTTTTTGTAGATATTGCTAAAACGTAGTTTCCAAAAAGCTAACGTTTTTTATCTCGTTTCATATTTCTTCTTTAAATAGCATATTTATTTAACCAACCATGTCATATATGTATTTTATAGGTTGCTTTAAAAAATATATTATGTAAGTAAAATTCGGAAAAAAACTATTGTCACGTAGTCAACCCTAAGCGTCCACAGAGCTAAACTAAACCGCGACCTGTTGCCGATTTCAGACCTTGACTTCTATCGCCAACGGGCAAACTTAATCGCTCGTCATGCGTTATTATGGATTTGTTTCATTGTCCATAAACATTCGGCCCGATTAGTTATACAATTTGATTGCGTTTTATGCTACCAAACATAATTTGATTCTGATTTCATTTGAATACTGTTAACTAAATATCGCTTACGAAATCCATTGCTTCTTCAATATTGATACAAAATGATAATAAAGTTTATAATTAAAAGCCGTTATGTATTTTAGGTGTATACATATTAAATGTACTTATAGAATTTATATAAATAACCGAATAATGGACAGAAAGGTAGGTAAATATATATGTAGTATGCGGTCGCCGCCGCATTGGACACCAGACCCTAGGGATTATCCCTAAACAATACAGACCCCAATGACGTTGTAGCGGCGCGATACCTACAGTAATATGAGCGCGCGCCGTACATATGCTGACCACGCAACCACAAGTAACGAGTG
>DWJQ01001777.1:0-10491 GCA_018248915.1 Hesperia meskei straton | reverse complement strand
ATAGCAATCATTCAACGTCGATGTACATGGACGAATGTCGTTTTCATAATGAATTTTTATAATTATCAAGAACTCATGAAACATCATACAGTAATATGGTAAAGGTTTGGAAGTAACACGATTTAACCCGTAAGATGCGTACGAGTGTTTTACCTGTTTCATTAACCCTGTTAATCACATCGGCTTGAGCTTGGATAACACTATCATGCTAGGTTAGTATGGTGCGCTTATTTCACTGGACACAATTTATAATTCCAGTCAGCCCCGGCGCAAAGGAACGACTCGTCCAGATCACTGGGCCCAACGAGGAAAACGTGAAGTGAGTATTTACTTAGTCTATAAATATTTATTTTCTTGCATGTTACGTGACCGAAAGTAGACACTTTGCGCTTATTATGAACAGCCTATGTAACTAGTGTAATGTTAAGTTAGCCCTATTGTTGAAGCATGGATCGTGAAGTATATTTTAGTTCTAATTTCAAATAATATTTCATAGATTTATTTTTCCGTTGATATCGAACCTCGTTCGATATTGTGAATTTATATTCTTTCTATCTGGGTCGTTACGCTCAGTTGCGCATTGTCTTGTTATATTTCTCGATAGTTTATGCTATTGCGTTTAGCGCCAAAATGGTCATCTTGTAAACTGTGAAATTTAAAATAAAGAATGTAACTTATTCACTTTTCGTTTCACAACGGTCATCATCCATTTGTTGCGTCTCATTATTGTTTCAAATTCAATTACTGGCTGTAAAATTTTGTAAGGGTTGTTTTAAATCAACACCTTAAATACAGACACAAATAACCTTAATAAGTCAATCGTAAATATTCATAGAACAGTCTCTACATAATATTAAAAAAAAGCTAATTTCAAGTATATTTCGTCGAGCAACATGGAATATACCTTACAACCTTGGAATATATATAATCGCAATCTTTCATTCTCGGTGGTCATACTGGGATAACGTACTAGTACGACCACTAGTATGTTTTTGCTAACAAGCTAAATTGTACTGTGATCACAGACAATAAATTTATTTTTAGCGGGGAGTAGCAATTCGGTATCGAACGCGGTCGCAGGTAAAACGCCGGTATTGGTATTATGTAAAGTGTGTGTTTGTCAGCCACGCGAAGCACCTGATCGGCGACACGATCCGTCGCAACGCGTCGCCGGTGCGACTGGAGGGCGCGCTGGACGGGCCGCTGGCCGGATCGCGCGCCTCGCTCGACTCCAACAACTCGGATGAGGCGCCGCGCCCACGAGAGGTGTGTGAGACTAGGTGTTGTTTTGAATGTTGTTCGTGGTACCTATGTTGTTTAAGCAAGCTTTAGTGTGTAACAATAAATAATTGAGCCCGTGACTTCGTTCGTGTATAGGAGATTTTTCTCGTGTAGATTCCGTTCCCGCGGGAACTTCGGAACAAAAAGTAGCCTACATGTCACAACGTTCCATAAAAATCCGTTCAGCCATTTCTGAGATTAACGTGCACAAACATACAGATTATATACAAATGTACAGACAAACAGACAAAATTTACAAAAAAGTGTTATTTCTTAATAGGCACAAAGGTGTCATTATAATTGTTGTCTGTGTATGTTGTTTTCTTAATTATTTTGTACTTATAAATTGCAGAAGTCGCCCCACAATAATGCCAGAGCCTTACTTCATAGCTTCTCAACGAACGACGCCGCACTAGGGGAGTATAAGTACACTGTGACGTTTGGACAACATTCCATCAAGATCACCGGCAACAACTTGGATCTCGTTAAAGTAAGGATTAACATCAGATACATTCTGTTATACTTATTGTTATAGGTACTTATAGGTTCACTACAGTCAATTTTGACTAGCTCTGAATCGTAACGAATGCAAATTTAAAAATTTTGTTGCATAAGCGATTTATTAATGGATGAAGTACGTCAGAACTAACCTTAAAGGTCAAATAGTGGGCGGGACGGGCCGGAGACTTGGGAAAGATAATTTGCATGCTTTTAATATGCAAGACGAATAGAAATTAAACCAAATTTTGAGTTGCCAAGCTGGTAAATCGAGGCTTGTATTCCTCATATTGTCCAATCAAACTTCCTAACCCTAAAAAACACAGTACGAATTGCAATGACGATGATTCCCATTCACAGACCGCAAAACTGGTCCTGGACGAGTACTTCGAGAGCGCGGGCGCGCTGGAAGCGCTCGGCGCGGGCTCGGGCGACTTCTTCACGCTGTCGCAGCGGCCCGGCGCCGCGCTGCTGCTGCGCGACGACCTTGCGCTCAACGGGGACGACGACGTGTTCGCCACGGATCCCACCGCTGCCACCAACGACTCGCCTGGACAGGAAGATAATGGTGAGTGTTGATGATATGCGATGATGGTTATGGGTGGATGGTTTAAGTTTAATTTGGTGAATGGACAAGTGTGGAAGGTTGATTGTACGATGTGTATAAGATTGACTTTTGGTGCCCTAATTTCCAACGCTGTTATCTGAACCATTGTGTATAAAGCTTGTAAGAATAAGTCTATAAATGGTTCAGTAATGGGTTCAATCTTCAAACCCATACAATTAAATGTTCTCAACATCAGCATTTAGGGCATTTGCAGCAAATTGTAGTATTTTAAATGACTGAACAATTGACATTGAACAATTTATCCACATCTATTAAATGTAATGTGTAGTAGCGACAGAGGTTTTCCACAACCCAGTGACATCGGCGGAGTTTGGTGAGTTTTGTTATAACGCGTCATCCCCGGAATGAAAGGCTGTTTGGACATTGCCGTTTAGAATAAGCAGTTTATAAAAATTCTACTTACTAGGCAAATCTTTTCTCAAGTAATACTGTATAGAAATACTTAATTCTTTCTTTTTTATTTTTTACTTTAATTTTATTCACTGGAGTCGCATGTAGGTTGCCATTGAGTAGAATAGATAAAAAAATAGAAGATAACATTGCATTCCAGTAGATATTTATACCAAAGATTTATACTAACTTTATTTGAAAAATATAACAGCTCTTTTTAAATTGCATGGTTTTGTGGATTTCCTTACTAAAGAGAAGGTGTGCAATAAAAGATTTTCTTTAATTTTTTTAAATTATCCAATAAAGCGACTGACTGAAGCATGTAGGATTAGATCAGATATTGTACAGAAATCATGACATGAATCCATTTTGAGTTTATTTTAATACTTATTTATGATTCATTGTTATAATTATCATGTTGAGGAATATGTTATATTATTTATGTATTTATTTATATTACATGTCATTTATTAACAAGAAATCGACATCACTGACCGTTAGTCCTACCCCCGGCCGGGCAGTTTTTCCAAATTTTTGTTGCAACCATTTATTAACATCGGTCATCACATGAGCTACGTCATCTGCCCAGGACTTATACACTCGCCGGCCTCACCTTGTTAGTGCATTTGTGTGAAAATATCCTTGACTCTGAATAAAGGTGAGCTTCTGAGCGAGTTTCAGTTTGACCCTGCGCATTCACATCTTGTCGAATCAAATAATACTTGACAACTTATTCCAACTGAAAGTTTTAAAATGTTCCTTTTAATTATAGTGAATTAATTTCATTTTAGATGAGAAAATTATTCAAATTGAATAAGAAACATGACTCACTTTTCTCTTGGAGTCATTTGCCAAATGTTGTTAGGTTTGAGTCAGCTTGGGTGACACATCTGTTGGATATGCTCATCACATGTGATAATTTGACAAAATAAGCAGTTGACATGTTCATCATTGATCATAACCATAAAAATGGTGAATAAAATGTTCACGCTTTTGGTCATCATTAACAAAAATAAGTTATTTTAAAATAATTATTGAGTTCAATTCAGTGTCACTTATTATATTTTTAAACTGATTTTGAAGGTTATAAAATTGGTCATTACTACTCGAAACGTTAAGACGACGAACGTCTCTTGAGTGATTACAATCGAAATGGCCGAAGAATTAGTACAAAATACCATCAATATGTGGTCAATTCTGGTCGAGACGCGTCGATAGGATGTGATAGCGCGGGGTGTGTGGTGGGGGAAGGCGGGGTCGGTCGGTGGGTGTGGTGTATCGTGTCCGTGTGTGCAGCGGGCGAGGGCGGCGCGCTGCCGCGGCGGCCGCGCTTCTCGCGCGCTACCTCCACCGATAAGAACCAAGGTAAGGCTCGCACGCCGCCGGGATAAGGGAGCTTGGCTCATGAGGTCATGAATGAAGTAGATCGAGAAAATAATATAATCGCGTGGGTTCGATTCCCAGATCTTAACGAATCACGTACATCGCAAGTGACAATGAAACTGTTGTTGCGTTTTTTATATAGAGCAGGTATACATGAAAATGTCTGTGACATCAGTGTATGGAAGTCGTCGTTGATGATGAAGTCTGTAACTAACATGTTCTGCTCGAGAAAACGCAGAATGTAAATCAACGTATCATGAATTCATGACCGATGTACGTGAAACCTCTAATTAAAACAAGGCGTGACGATAATTAGTTAATTGTTGCACAACATTTTGTTGGTAAAAATACCAGTAGATAAATGTTTTATTCTGCACGCATTGCTGCGTTGTTCAATATTTAGGTACTTTTATTTAATTGTTGAGATGAAAAGTTGATCACAGACAAGTTGCCAACAATTACACGTTGTTAACATCATTGGTGTATTGACCATATATTTCAGAATAATCGAACAGTATGACAGGTATTATTTACATAATTGCAATTAGTTCGTCTGTGTGCTTGCTAATCGATCTTAAGTTACCAAGCTCCAATTAATCGTGCTGAGAACACAATGATCCGTTCTCGTCTATGTCTAACTTCTATGTCCACGAGAACTACTCCATATAAATAATGACAATGTTTTATAGCGGTCAGAGTTCCATTAAGCCCTAATGTTCATTTTTTAACAATATTCTTTATACTTTTTATCAATTATTTTGGTCAATATTTGGAGTGGTCCTCGAATTATAATTTGTATTTATTTAAGTACCTGTGAAACACAATCTACATAACACAATTCCGAACCGTAGTTTCACAAGCGATTCGAACATTTTTTTACGGAAGCATTTCCATCCCCTTCCCAAAGACTTTTGTTAATGTCATCTCTTGTTGTGATGTTTTCATTGTTGTTTTCATTTTCACCACCGACAAAAATATTTTATTACACTTTTACAACAACTAAAGACAGACGTTAATCTATTATTTATTCTTAAGTTCGCCCTCTATATCCATTCCATTAGTAAATATTTTTTGAAGAATTTGACTACTCGATAGACCTTCACTTTCCATAATGACACATTTCAATATCGATGATGTATTTATATTTATGTAAGTCATACAGATCAATCGATGTCATAACTCACTAACCAATATCGTGTAGCATGGCTCATGTCTCTCAGGTATGCAGATGTCAGTCAATAATCACTTGCCAACTAATCAAACCAATGTTCTTACCGCGGCTGAGTTTTAATCTTTTTAACAAGTTGCTATGTTAGCAAATGATTTGTATTGAAGCATCCGTTTAATATTTCCTTTTTGCCGCTCAATGCTAACAGGTTTGTTTTTTTTGACTGTCGCTTCAAATATTGCAGGTGTGAAGTAGAATGATGCTATCTGTCTAACCAGAACTTCTATGAAATAATTTAACATAGCAAAAATGCGGATACTCACTATATTTGAAATACATGTATAAAACATAATTATAAATATGTTTATTTTTTGATGCAAAGTGGGGGCGTGAGTTTTCCGATATTTTTCTATATTCACCGTCGGTCGCTGGTGACTTGACACGCTGATGCCACCGTCAGATTTAAAGTATGAAGTGCCACTCTCGGAGCTAGATTGAAAAGTACTCGAAGTAAAAGTACAGTCCGGCGCAGAGACTTGCGTGTATATGGGGGTTGTCAAGTAAATGTACTCCGCGAGTGGTACCGGCACGGTGACGTCACGACGTGCAGTCGCCGGCGCCGGCGGCGGTGGCGGTCGCTCGCTGTACGGCGCGTGTCCTGTGCAGGAGCGGGCGGCGCGCGCCAGATCTACACGTACGAGACGCTGGTGCAGTACGCCGACTCGCCGCTCAGCAAGCTGCCGCCCGCCGGCCTGGCCGCCTTCCCGCCCGAGCTGGCGCGCAAGGTAACGCTGCTGGCGCCGCGCCGCCGCCCCGCGCCGCCCCCGCCCCCGCCCCCCCTGTCCCTACCGCACCATGCCCCACACTCGCCGCACGTGCGCCCCTGGCCGCCGCTCCACCATCCTAACTACCTCGCCGCGCTGCTCTGCCGAAACTTCTATTGACTACCCATCTCGCTAGGCCCCGCACGTTTGACAAATTTTCCTACCTTCCATTAACTCGTGCGGCGTCTGCTGACTGTTAACTTACTGCTATGGTTGAATCTGCGCATTTGCTGTCTCGAAACGTGGCGCAGCGAGCCGTCTCGTAATGTGTCCGTGCAGTTCGATTAATTTAGAATGTCACTTGAAATATTTGTTAACAAGACCAATCCCCAAAAGATTTGCGATCTATAATTTAAAGCCAATTCTCATAAATAAATAGTAGGTACGCGTGCGACCGGTTAGTAGTTGCAGTTTGCTAATCGTTTGATTTCATTGTCGGGGATGTGAAAACGCGCGCGGCCGGCGGCAGCGGCGGCGAGGCCGATGTTATCCGACAGTGGACGTTTCCTTCCGCAGCCGGCGAGCGAGGCGCCGCGCCGCAACGGTGGCGACGCCTAGCGCCCGCTCCCCGCGACCTCTCTCCCCTCCCACACCCGCGCCACCCCGCGCCCCCCACGCAAGCCGCGGCGCACGGCGAAATCTAACGCAAAAGTTTAACCTTTGCTTTGGATCCTTCGATGCCGTCCTGCGTCCTGCTTCCTTCCAACCTTGTATAGCTATTGTTAAACGAGCGTGCTCAGTGTTGCAGTCGAAAAATACTAACGAAGATGTTGAAACTATCTTCGACTTCTTTTAACGATTCACCACAGAGCATGCGACTAGTTCGGGTTTTATCTATGTATGTATATGTTGTGAAAATTAAATAACCGCACGCGCAATCTTGCTTCTTATCATTATGTAAACCACGCTTCAGATGGAATGGCTTATGGTCGCTTGGGTTGCATTTGAAACTAAAATTCAGTGATGACAATATTAGTATGTGAAAAAATTCTAGTCAAGTATTAGTTAATGAATGTCTACTATTAAAATATTGTCGGACGTAAGACTAATTTTAAATTAGGGAAATGACATTATTAGTAAGCATTGCGTGATCTCGGTAGAGTAAGTTGTACCTACATTAAAAGTAAGACTGATTCTAGGTGTACGACTAGTCGTGGTTAGCTCTCGATCTAATGTTAGTTGTCGCGTATACGTTGCGTTGGTTGCATACGATTGTGATAATAGTTCTGGTAAATTCTTTGATCTTTGATGATTAATTTTGCTAAAAGAAATTGCATTTAACTGACTTTTTCTACTCAAATATGTTATATATAAATTCCAGAAATTATTTACAATTTAGTGGATGTTGTAATATGTATTGATATTCTGAGTTAAATGTTGGAAAATTTATATGCATAATTTGTAATGTTTATGATTGTTTTATTGGGAAATTGATATGATATGTAATCGTTGTAAAATTTCTGTTACTGCCGCTCGGACAGAACGGGTACTCGAGAGAGGTTCGCTACAGGTAGAAAGTGACTATGATTTTATATTTTATAAAATACGTGATTGCTTTGTTCCCGTATACCTCCTAATTGAAAATTTATTTTCAATCGTCCGCTTAGCTTCATATATGTTATATATACAGTAATATGCGTGTAACAAATTGCCTGTGGTACTTTTCTGTTTTGTGGTTTTATTAAATATAAAATTATAAAAATATCTGTCTTTCCTTGTTTCACCAACTAACTATAAACACCTCGCTTTTCTTGATTTGTGACTTACAACTCTGCTGCCAATATTTCCGCTTTTATCATCAAGCACTTAACAAATTAAATGTTGCATTAATATCACTTGCACGTTAATAAATGTGATACTCTGATTTCGCACAGCCTTCAAGTTGTTGATAACACGAATCACCGAACCCTCAATATATATATTCATAATTGTAGGCACACTATTAAATAGAAGAGTCCAGTAGATAATGGTAAATTTATTTAATTTTGCTTACAGTTCAGTAATTTCAAAGATCTGTTAGAAATATTTGATACGTGTAGAGCTAAAGTTAGACCTAGGGGCGAAGAAGGTCGTGCGAAATCAGATAATCGCAAACAAAACAACGCGGGCGCTCGCATGATTTCATATGGATAAGTATAATTTTGTTTTATGTTTTTAAATATTTAAAATTTATTACACCTAAGCAGAGCCGTCTTACCCGTGCGGGACGCCTGAATACGCCCGAGTTTGGGACTATTTTGGGAATGTAAACAATCAAAAAAATCTTTTGCGATCATTCTTGTATAAAATTTGGAGTCGGCCTTATGCTAGGTAAGACGGATCTGCACAAAGTAATACATAGAAGTGACTCTTATTTGGTATTACAACAGAGCTGCCTGGAGTTCGACAGCGCCAGCTACCTGAAGAAGGTGCGCGCGGCGGCCGGCACCACCGTGGCCGCGGTGGACGCGCCTGACTCGCCCGAGCCGGAGTAACTCGCACTCGCCACTCGCCACTCGCTCGCACTCGCACCTCGCCACACTGCGGATACGACACGGATCTTGAGCGATAGTATGAGGGTTAGGTACGGAACGAGTTTATTTCATTGAGAGCAGGTTTTTAACCGGAGACTGCGTCTAAGAAGCTTTTTGACCCGTTGATCGCGGAAATCATGGTCCTCTTTGGTAAACTCTACACACTAAGGTAGCGATGGATGAAGGTGTGTTAGAGAGTACCTAATTGATTGACATGGATGGTTTGTGTAATATGGCCAAGTCTTGACCCGAATTCCACTATAAATTTCTGAAAGCTTTAAATCTTATTATTTTAAACCATCCGACAGTCTTTGGCTTGTATCTTAATTGAAAATCAGAAAAACCAGAAGTTTGATGCCAAGACGTGTTATATTTTATCTATACGACGCGCGCTCAAGATTCGTATCGGCGACTTTGTAAGTTTAGGTAATTTTTAACTGAGTTGCTTTCTGGTACCGACGTCACATACTTACATATCTTTACTATTTAGTCCATTGCATATTTCAAACATTTAATTTGTAATTTTTTTATTGAATGTATTTATTCAAGAATAGGTCCAGAAAACGACAAACGTGAAATACCCATTACAAGAATACTTATTTCATTAGATTTGTATTATTATATGTGCAATAATAATAATACAATGACGGTGAAAAAAATATTTTTAAAATATAAAATGACCACATTTATAGCACATCATGCACGTAAATATTTGCACATTCCGCGTTGTAGCTGGCGAGAGGACTAAAAAGAGGCAGCAATCTGTAAAAGTGTATTGATTTCTAATAATATGGCAGCAACAATCAAGCTCCTGTCTACACTATACGTTGTTTTTATAAGTTTATATTGCTGCTTGAATGGCGAAAAGTAGACGTATGTAGTCGCAGCTGTCTAAAGGCGTACTCAATGCGACGATTCTATTGCTTATTACTAATTTATCAGACTTACTTCACGTATTAAGTATTAGCTCACCAAAATAATTTTTCTAGTGTACCTCATTTATATTCTATTAATTATTTAAAAATTATGGTATTCTATGAAAATTGTGATAATAACCTCTGACTAAAGCAGCTTTTACGAGATTAATTGAGTTGTCCATTTATCCGGAACCACTCGTGCTTCCTGGAATGGTCCAATTGTGAAAACGTCCAAGGCGAGACCATGTGGAATCTTCAAGATTAATAATGATCTCTTCATTTCAACGTCCTTGTTAACAATTAAAGATAACTTTTTGGATTAATCTGAAAACTAACTCAATTTTATATTCGGACAAGCCCGATTTAACTTTGGGTGTATTTCCTCTCTACGCAATTTTCTCAAGATCCGTTTGAATACTTTATATTATTTTATTTCGTTTATATTGACTAAAGAAACTTTGTTTCGACCGTCAGAGTGATTCCATTTATTTTAAGAGGAATGCATGCATTTCATGTGTGTTTGTTTACTCATTTTCAGAATTGTATCTAGTGTCTAGTCCTGTCGAGTAGGTGTCGATTCTCACTATGTCGTAAGCTTTTATATTTCAAGAGAAAGCCTGCCAGTTGCGTGTTTCTGTTGAGACCGTTACGTATTATATTATGTATAATTTTATCGTCTCGTTATAATATTAGAGCTTTAACGCTGTGCACTAAACCAAATAATATTGAAATAGTGTTGTTACGAATGTTTCTTGTAGTCTTCGAGGCGCGAATCCCAGAGGGCGTTCACGGCTTCTCCTCTCTCCTCCTTTTAGTGTAAGATCCCATAACACTTTTGCTTCACCCATCGAGTATTTGATTAAAATCATTTTTTTATGTACAATTAGGC
>DWJQ01001776.1:0-10492 GCA_018248915.1 Hesperia meskei straton | reverse complement strand
AGCGTGGCTGTGCCTATGCCTAAAATCTATAAAAGAAAAAGTTTTTGTGACCGAGTACTTCGCCGCATACCCTGTGTTATAATATAATCCTCTGCACGCCACTGCTCAATACCAACCATACATCTTTCAACATACTATAGTTTATCCAGACTGTAGGCTTGGCTAGGCTTTTCCTATCCGGCCAAATAGTAGTTATCCGGTATTAAGGCCGCCGGATAGGCCGGATACCGGATAGTTACCGGATATCCGTTTCATCTCTAATCTTAATTCTCAAAAATACAGAAAAAGTTCATAATTCGAAAACTAAGCAAAATCGCGGAACATACATGGGGGTGATTCGGATACCCCAAGGGGTGCTCGCTTGACACTATTTTCTGGGACATCCTGTATAACAGATGTTATAAAACATGTTACTAAATCTGTACGCACCCTTAAAGGGACTGTTCTGTTGAATTGGAACTTTATTAGGTAAATAAATCTTTGCAATCTTAAGAAAAAATACTAACAAAATACCTATAAAAAATCATATCTTGGTATTTAATGAATTTTGACAAATCTTTATTCTCTAATTTCGTAAAACTAAAAATAAAAGCTTGTATATTTTTTGTAAAAAAAGCTTCTGCTGTTTGTCAGGTGTGGGGTTCGAACCCACGCTCCCTCTCGGGAACCAGAGCTTAAATCTGGCGCCTTAGACCACTCGGCCAACCTGACTCATTGACATGGCGTGAAAATTTTGTAACAATATAATTATGAAAGTACATGTTATACAATACGGAATAATATTGCATTTGTGCATAAATTAGTGTATACGTAGTCAGTATTGTGTAATTTATAGTCATGCTTTTATCATCATTTGGCACTTTATTAAAATGTTTGTATAAATTACTGAGTACAGAGATGTTCACAATACAAACATTATGCCCATCAAAAACATAAATGTAAAATGAGGGCCAAGTTCCAACATTATTTTGAATTCGTTTATAATAGTTCATTTCTTCTTTTAACTTAGGACAATATAGTAAAGCCTAAAGTCTGATTTGGCTGGTTTTCATGGTAAGATAAATGTAAGATGGACGGCGGGATCTAAAAATGCCCGTTGTAAATTTTGGTTATAACCTGATTAGAATTGTGAGCATAGGTACCTAATTTGGTGGTTTTGGCAGCGCCAATGCCGCCAATTCCATAATTTTGCTCGGCGACTCAAGTATTCGGTACGTTTGGCGTACGGCACACGGACGGTTGTTTGTTTTCAGACAAAGTAGACGATGCGGCAGCAGTGCGGGGTCAGTACCGCAAAGCAAACGTTCGACGACTGGACTGCTGCAGCATCGTGCACTTTGTATAACAAACGACCGTCGGTATGCTGTACGACAAACGTACGGATTCGTTACTGCAGCTGTCCGATGCGAAATGCATAAATTGAAAGCACCCTATAGCGTATGATCTGTGTTTACGATCAGATCCCGGAAGCAGAAGCGTCGATCCAAGACATAGCGATCGACGCGTCGGGGCGGCTGATGGCGGCGGTGACCAACCGCGGCACCTGCTACGTGTGGGCGCTGGGCGGCGCGCGCCCCGCGCCCCGCCGCCAGCTGCCCGCGCACGGCAAGTACGCGCTGCGGTGCAAGTTCAGCCATGACTCCACGTACGTATATTATGTAGTGAATCCCTATCACTCAGACTTAGACGGAGTCCCGAAGCATCGCTGTAGCCGAAATCGGCTCTGAGGAATCATCATTATGTAGTACGGACAATTGCTCTTCGTTAGGGTGGTTGCATTGTATAGTCAAGCTTACCGCCAGCGCGGTCAATCGGCGCGCGGGACACGAGCTTACAAGTCTCTTGTACCGTTTTCTAGTGAAAAAGACCCGCGCAGATGTACCGTACATTTGTAGCGCTGTTCATCGGCGCGGGTCAAGCATCGCTGGCGGTAAGCTTGACTATGCAACCACCCTTACGGTGTCTCATTGACCTTGTTCTGTATACTCGTTGGTATGTGAAGAGTTCTCTAGCCCAATGGTAAAAGTGTCACAATGCTAGAAATACAGAATACTTATGGGCTTAACTTGGCCCTTGGATTTATACTCATGCCTATAGTTGTTGTACCAAAACCGTAAAAAAATCTACCTTGAAAAACCATGAAGAAACTCTCTCTAACGTACTAGGAGTTGAGTACCGCTTATGGAAATACATGAAGTTGATTAAAAATAATGACGATTAAAACTTAACTAAATAAATGCGTAGATTACTTATAGCATAGGTAATACTATCACTTTAGTGTCTCGATGATGCGGTATAATCTGCTGCAGCATGCTGGTGACGACATCTGGTGACTGCTCGGCGCGCGTGTGGTCGACGGCGGACTGGTCGCTGCGGCGCGAGCTGCGCCACGACGCGCAGCGCTGGGTGTGGGACGCCGCCTTCACGCTCGACAGCCGGTACCTCTTCACAGGTACGCTCGTCTTTCACTGGTTTATATATTACTTAATACGCTTCACTTTGGGGAACTTGTTACTCCGCTTCTATTGGTCTTTGCTTGATGTTGTATAGCCCAAAACCTTTGTTGATAAAGCGTATATCCGCTACAAAAATCTCCACTAACCACACTGGAGCAAAGTGGTGGAGTATGGCTCTAGGCCTGCTCAATAATGAGGAGAGACCCGTGCTCATCAGTGAGCCAATTTTACATCGATTGTAGTGGGCCATTAATGGTAGTAGCCATACAAAAATAATTGTTAAAATCGAACGTAGTCCCTGAGAATGTGTTTGTATATTAATGGAGAATATTAGTAGGGATCATAATATCGTGTCTTGTTGCAGGGTCGTCGGACAGCTACGCGCGGCTGTGGGACCTGGAGAAGGGCACGCTGGAGCGCGAGTACTGCGGCCACCAGAAACCCATCACGGCGCTCGCCTTCCGCGACCAGGCCGTCTAGACCCCGCCGGCTGGGACGCGCCAGTGCAGAGGCGTGACTAGCTCGGGTGGCGTGCGGCGCGGTGGTAATAAGCAGATGAGGTTAAGGGGAGGGCGCCCTACGGAAAAATCATATTTTCGCCTTTGGCAAAATTTTCTTTTCGTTCTTGGTCTGGATGTACGTTTTGTTTTGTACTGTTCATGACGTGACATGACAATCCAGTGGGGAGCTATGAGTAGATTGAGTAGTATGAGTCATTGGCGATCTTTTTTTTGGTCAGTGACAAAGTATTCTGCGAGCGTACCCCTTATTACCGTAGAGCATCTAGCCACGTGCATAAATGAGTCAGCCCAACCGGGCTAGATTGAAACCCTCCCCCCCTTCACTGTAACTACCAAGCTGACATTTTCTATGAAACGTTACTTTCTTTCAACTAACGTTTTTATTCCTATAACTTTCTCGGTCGGTGTCGCGCGACGCCAACCGCCCCCGCTAGCTATGCCTCTGAGTAAGTGTATGTAAACTAATAAAATAAATCATAATGGGTTTAAGTGTAAATGGTGTGTAAATTATGTACGAGAAAATGATACAGAAAGTATGATTGTATGTATTGACAGGCAATCCTTTTATAGAGGGCGCTTTGCCTGTGTGTTTTTTTTCTAATATACTGTACAGAAAATAAGCACATCATTGCAACTACTAATGTCCTATGACATGTTATTATAATCTTCGGACAAATAGTAATTGGTACACATAGTCAAATGTACATAATTACATTGTGCAAGCTAAGAAACTGCCGATATCTTTGTTGCATTTACTATGTAAATGATTTTGTAATAGCCGAACTTGTATATATTATTTGTAAGTTTGATATTGAAAATAAAAGTCACGGTTACATCTAACGCCGTTTTATTGATCAAGCTGTAAATACAACATAACTGAGGTGAGGCGCGATCGCTTCAATTCCTGTTTGTCTTAAAACATACACAAAAATATTAAAAGTACATTTACGTATCTAAGAGATCATAACGAATAATAAAACAAAATTGTAAGTATTTATTTACTACATTTTTGAGACCAATGGAACTGAGAAATGGGAATGAATAGTGGAATATTTTTTTTTATAATATAGTTTGACATCACTTATGATTGAGAGTGGAAAACGTTTATCATAACGAAATAATCATTGCCATATTTATTTATGTCAAAATTAATAAGCAAATTAAGTAACGCTTTAGATTATACCCAATTAAATAAAACAAAAGTTAAACTTCTGCTAAATGTCCTTTTCGATGTAAATAATGATATAATTGTTACATAGTACATTTTACATAAAATATATAAACAGAATTTTGCTATAACTCGACTACATGCTACACTATACAGCCCTCTGTATATACTCGAGAGACTAGTGAGCTGCAGTTCTTAAGGATTCACATTAAATACACATTACAATAAAACCTATTTTTATTATAACATTATCATATACATAAGTAATGTAAGATTCTTTGCAAAATAAATCTTATAATTAAGTATTTGTACACTTTAAATGCATAATTGATTATCTGTTAAATAATTATATAGACACCAACTTTTCACATATATTTTTTTGCTTTTTCAACTTTACATACAAATTGTCTAAAATTGTCATGGAATATTTCTAATACAACGCTAATAATTATAATACTATCTAAGGAATCTTTTAGTAAATAAATTGAATAAAAATTTGGAATGACTTAAATGCAAATCAATAGTAATTACTTAATTTGGACTAGAAAATAATTCAATATATATTAAAAACATAAAATCTTAATATTTATCCAGTACTTACTAAAACATTGCAATTAAAAACGACCCATTGGTAATAATTATAATAATAAATGATTAGTTTAAAGCGGAGAGTGTATAGTGTGTTAGATCGTTTATCTGGCTACATAAATATGTAGTACACATTGTTTATTGCACATACCAACATAGCTCATTATAAAATGAATGCTTTGTTTCATACAATATATTGCGAGGGGATAATATAAGCAG
Organism: Hesperia meskei straton; assembly: GCA_018248915.1. Lineage (NCBI taxonomy): Eukaryota > Metazoa > Arthropoda > Insecta > Lepidoptera > Hesperiidae > Hesperia > Hesperia meskei. The sequence goes on along the minus strand of DWJQ01001776.1, from coordinate 5,540 downwards.
AATATTTTAATCTCACTAGCTGGGGAGGCGTTCCTAGCTAGCAGGTAAGTTATTCGTAAATTGTGACACTGTAAAGCAGTCCGATGTCGGCTTAGAGCCTAAGAGATCCATTGAAACTTCTTCATATAAGGCTGATTCACACACAACAAGTAAAATAAATCTTTGTTTCATAATAGACAAGTGAAGCAGATGTTACATTTTAGATTAGCCACAGGCATTGTCTTCTTATACTAACAAGTCATTTTTCCCTTTTAAATTCTGTACATTCAACTAATAGTCATTAAATGTTAAATCAACACTGACTGGCAATTTTTCCAGTTTTACTAGATACATTGTGAACAATCTACACCACGTCTTATTCGTACGCGAATTCACGTCATCCTAATACAAGACTTGAAACCATTCACCGAACCCCAAGAGAACTTGAGCGATGGCATCGATAGAAATGTTGGTTTATGCATGCTTTCGGAAAAATCGGTTAAGTACAGGATATAATTTCTATGGCGTGAGGTCTTCTTGACAGCAAGATTTGGCGATAAAAATCAACCGTAAAGTGCGTACTAGTAGTACTACTAGTACGCACTAGTAGTACGGTACTACTCGCCAAACCACAGTTAAGGTTATGGCGAACAGTAAAAACATTTTATTCTTTGACGATAATTATGTTAATTGTAATTATTACAATGTCTTATTTTTAAGTGTCTTTAGCGTACTGTACGTAAATGGATGCGTACAAAAATGAACCGGCTTGGGAAGCAACCTCATAAGACATCTTCGCTTTGTGTGAATGGATAGTACGTAAAACACGCACATTATAAAATATACAGTCTTTGGCGCGTCAGTCTCACCGCACACTGCCTCAGCCCAGCTAATTTGGGGCCCGTCCACATGTACCAAGCATAATATTATGGCTGACGAGCTCGTACGACTGGACGCACTGAAAAAAGCAGCCAAGTCGAACTTACAGAGTATAGACGTGTCTCACGGTGTTCTGTTTGGGTCATTAATCAGTAGTTAAGCTACAGCGGCCAAGTCAAACTTGGCTGATAGAGTTTCTTCTCCTGGGATTCATGTGTAAGAGTACGCTCAGCGTATAATATTTGTACAGTAGTTCACTTACAGTGGCCAAGTCAAACTTGGCAGTTAAATTGTTCTCCTGGGATTCATGTGTGTGGGTATACACCTATACACTCTAAACAACATTCGTATATTGGTTACAGTAACCAAGTCAAACTTGGCGGATCGTTCTCGGGGCTTACAGCTGGTCGAGTGGCAGTGAGTCGAGCTGCCCCATCTCGGTGCAGGGCTCGTCGTCCACGGTGTACGACACCACGAACCGCAGGCTCACCGCCGCGCCCGCCGGCCGACCGATTAGCATCACCTGAACCAATGGCAATTTCTTTGGAGTCATCTATATATTACGTCACTAGTCTAGACGGAGGGACGGAGTCCATTAAGCGTGACATTGTGTGACATGAGGGTGGAAGGCGTCATACTTCATGGTGCTATATTTAAAAATGTTTTTTTTTATTTGAGATGTAAAATCGTACCAGTAGGGAGGGGTGGCTGGTGATTCTCACAAATGATACCAGCTATGAAGAGGACGGGCGCCCTTTGTCAAAAACCATGAAATTCCTACGACATAGTAAATATTCGTGTTCACCAAATTTTAGATGATAATTACGATTACTAGTTTAAAAATGTGGGATTCTTAAATGGATTTCAATTCGTTAAAAGAATAATAATTTATCCAAAAGACGTAAATAGCATAACATAAAATTGAAAAGACAGTTTACCTGAGTGAGGGCGGGCGGCGGCAGGAAGGGGTTGTAGGCGGGCAGCGACGACGCGGACGGCGTCAGCAGCCGCACTTTACATGTCTGCAAGCATTTCAATTAATTTATATTTGTACACTACTTCCTGCTTCCCTTTTTATTAATATAGTGATAATTTTTTTCTCAATATCTACAACATTTCTCTCAAGTGCCTTGATATAGAAGTTTCAAATCCGTGATATTAGTATTTATATGATAAAAGATATTTCAAGTGGAACGAATTAAAGTAAAAAAGTGTAGAGGAATCGAGTTCGAATACTGAATATGCGACGTGCGATAGAAATTAATGCTTTCGCTAAAAAAACGAGACTTAGTAGAGTGGTTGTGTGACTTCATAGAACCTTGCTTACCTTTGGTACAACAGCTTGAAATTTGTAATCAACGATCGGCGAGCTGTTTTTGCTAGTTGTTGATATCACAACGACATACACGTCATGTCTCGGTTTATTTTTACAGAAATGTAATACCACCGTGAGTCCACCCTGCTCTTCGAATGCCGTCATAGGAGGCACCTTGCTAGGCTGAACACTTGGCAGGGTTATGTAAATATCTGTCAAAGGTTTCACTTCGCTTGGTGGAGTTGTTTTACTCATAGGAGATTCATTATTCAATAAATCCTCAATTGGATCCTCCTTTATTACCGGCAAACTATTGCCATGAGAATCACTTCTTGGCAATCCCAAATCCAGCATATCCATAAAGTTATTTGTTTTTTGAGCGTTATTTTTATTGGTTGTAGTGGAGTCTACGCTGATGTCTACCATGACGTCATCGTTTGTTGCGTTTGTTGAAGCACTGGTTGTAGGAGGTTTGCTAGGCTTAGCAGTGGGCGCCGGTTTGGGAGTTACTTTAGTCGGCTTCATTAGGAAATCTAAGTCGAAAAATGCGCCGTCAGACGACGGCTTCGGGTCGTGTTTTGGAGATGATTTCTCCCATGCGTTCATTGGTATTTTCTTTGAGGGTTTGCTGTAAACCATTGGTATTCAGAATTTAGTATTAGCAGATAAATTGACACACTAACATTTATACACTATACATGCATGGAGACAGGCATGTGTTAGCAAAATATATTTATTCACATTGTAAGTAGTCATTCAAAAAATAATCTTTTGACACTGATTTCACTCAAGATAATTTATTTGTCTTACCCATTAAAGCTATCAGCTCTTTTGGCATTTTCTGGTAGAGACTGTTTTAGCAATTGCTCCCCAAGTGAGTCTAGGACATCCCATGCTTCAGCTTTGGTTTCCTTCTCTTGTGGTGTTTCTTCATCATCTGGGTAGTAAGAATTGTTATTAGAGTATTTTTTTCCATAAGTTACACATTTTATTTTATTAACCAACTTCATGAAAAAGGGGAGGATCTTTGTTCGACACCTATATATATTTTAATGTCTGTTCACTAATTTTCCTGTCATTTGTAAACCAATATTCAAAAACTGTTTTTACACTTTGCTGGCTCACTATTACAAGGTTCTATGTTAAAATTGTATCATTTATTTAATTAAGATTACTACTAGGTTCTATGCGTTATTAGCTAACTATTTTGCAAAAATATACTGCAAAATATCATATATTACACGATCCTATTATGTTTTTATCAACTAAAAGAAATAGTGAAGTTCTATGGCTTATTACAAAACATCATCAAAAATAACATAGAACCTTGTAATAGTGAGCCAGCGACTTGTACTTACTAGTCTCCATTAAGTTTTGAGGTAAGTTTGGACTGTTCTGAGGTTTTAAAAGTTCCACGATTGCACTCGACAGGGTCTTCTGGTCATATATGCCCAACTCGTCTAACACATTCCTGGCTTTCCTTGTACCCTCGGAATCATCCTTGCCGCCCATAGCCCCGGCAAAGTTCAACAGAGTTGGATGCCCTAGCTTTTCCCTCCGTCTTCTTTCCTCAAAAATCTTATATTTTTCAATAACATCGTCTAATACATCGCCGGCAAGTAAAATTTGATCTGTAATTGCAAAAACATAAAGTTAAATTTCACAAATATCTACTATCTCATTTTCTAAAACTAAACTTGAAAATTATCACAAAAAACATGAAACAGCAAATTTAATTGCATGTAATCCCGGTCGATCACATGCTCGCGAATATTTATACATAGCACGAATGTGCGGGAGAATACGCGAAGCTTGGAGTTTGATGAACAACTAAAAATCGTCAAAGCTTTAACAGAAAAAAAAGCCACAAGAGTGTCAAAAACTTCGCACAATAAATTGCTAAGGTCGTCCTACACTTGTGGGTTCGTGTGTTCGCGCGAATGTTAGTGACAGACCTTACAATGTAATACCTATTAATTACAAAACAAACATCTTTTTTCAATAATTATAAACAAACAACTAACTAAGTACGGAAGCCTGCGAGTTCCCGTAGGCCAGGCGCTCGAGTATGGGCCGATAGCGCTGGCAGGTGGCATACAGCTCCTCCATGAGCTGCTCCTCCTCGGGCGACGCGTCGTGTGCGTGCTCCAGCATGTCCTGCAGCAGCTCGGCACTGTCCAGCGCCGCGCCTACTTCCTTCGCGCGACGGCTGTTCGCTTCGTTTCTACGCTCCTCCTATTGGACAAAATAAAAAAACATCAGTTATTTCTGTTTTCTGTACTGTACTTTGGCAAGGTGGATTTGAAAACATGCTAACAATACAAACAAAGATGTAAGAATGAACATGAATCTTTGAAATAAATGTTAGTCTGCAATGGTAATCATACCTAGGATAGTATACATACTCGGATTCAATTCACTAGAGTGAACTAACTTAATGCCATATGGCATTCTCTACAGGTGAACCCTGGGAACTGATGAGAGGATGTACCAGATGTATACAATGCAAAACAAAACAAAAAAGTTTTATCCCATTGATTTCAGAGAAATGATGTTATGAAAAATTTATTCACAACATTGATACCATTATGTGTTTCAAAATACATGTTATGTTTATACACATATGATCTAGGCAGGTGTGCCACTGCCGGCGAGTCGGCGAATAAAGCTCGGCTATTTTATCGCTCAAGACACATACAAAGGATGACATTCATTCAGTGTCAAAGACATGACATTCGGTGTAAACAAAAGAGACGGAATGTCATATGTCCCTTCTTGAGCGAGAAAATAGCCCGTAACTGCGCGCCAGCGTTCAGACACCTGCCTAAATTTTAGATTTTATTGACAAAATACCCCTAACTAAATCCAAAAACCCTCTACATAAGAATATATTTTTTTTAGTTAGTATTGTTACCACTGCATCCTCTCAAATGCCAAAAAAGCCTTTGGTGCTTAAATGCAGGCATAACTATTGTTTGAAATATTACATACATCTATACTAATTATTGTTATCAATTTTAATATCCATTAATTAAACCAACCTTCCATGTACACAACATATTGTAATGATCACTGAAAAATGGGTGACAAATGTTACATATTAGGAAATTGTAACATAGATTTAGTGTTTTTAATTTTGATGTATTTATCCTTAAACTCTAATACCAGATAAGTGACAAAATAATTATTAATTTACCTCATACACTCTACCTCACTAAAATTCTTTGATAACATGGGTACCATAAATAAGGCATTAACTAATCACAAACAAAATTTACCCATCACTCCAGCATCTGTCCTGCCAGGAATTGAGCAGTACCAGCTAAGAAAGAGATAATTTTGCTCAGTTAAACCAAGCATTAATTTG
>DWJQ01001775.1:0-10492 GCA_018248915.1 Hesperia meskei straton | reverse complement strand
TCCCAACACTTTTACCAACGGTGAGCGCGGTACCCTGGAATTGAGGCGCTATGACAAATGGGGTTTTCTTAGCAGAAAACGCGCAAACTTGTGTCTTCGTGGGGTTGAACTCGACTAAATTAAGTCGACCCCATTCCGAGACTTGCTCCAGAGAGTTCTCTACTTCAGACACAAGTTTGATTCTGCTATCTATTTGATTCTGCTACATTAAAAAAAATATCTGTAAACTATAATATAGAGTGCATTTTTTAATTATAAATTTTTAAAACACGTATTTTATGAGAGAGTTGTGATATTTTATTATTAATGACAGGATATTACACTTTTCATAAAATTTTCTATGGCTTTTACCCAGAGATCTGGCTTTATCTCACCGACGACGCGTTGGATCTATGATTTGAGCTCAGGAATCGTTTCTGGTTTATTATAATCGACCCGAGATTTGACTATACTCCAAACAAAAATATTGCTCGGCTAAATCGCACGTACTTAGTAGCCAGTCGACATCAGAATCTCGTGAGATAACGTGTTCTGGAAAGAGTCTTCATAATTATAACGCGTTGTTCTTTTGAAAAGTGCTACATTGGAATGAACATAGTTGACAACTGTCAAATTTCAGAGTTGCCACTTGCACGAAAAAAAAGTTATGTTAATTTTAAAAAGTACACTCTTACTGAGACACCCTTATGTATATGGACAATAACTTAATGTAGATAGGTACTATGTTGCCAGAAGTCGAATTTAAACTGGAGGTAAAATCAAAATAACCTACATCTCTGTTTATATGCCGGATGTTCCAGTAGTTTAAAAGCAAACAATTTTTACCGGAAGCTATATTAAATGTGTTGATTACATAATGGATTGCCGAATTAATAGCAAAAGGTAAAATATTAATTCATTTGAGTAAAACGCTTTTATTCTTGTCAAACGAACAGGAAATAAATCTGAGTAGGTAAAGGAGACCGGACATTTTGGGCCTAAGATGTAACAAGTTCAGTAATACTTCAAAAAATTCGTTATATTTTATTAGTTCAAAATACAAAAAAATTATACCATTCTGCAATCTGTGTATTGAGAAATACCAAAAAATATTTTTACGTCAGGCGGAGTCCATTACTGTGCTAACAAACATTCTTCTCTATTTAATCTGTTCTATGGTACCCCGTATATGCCTATATACTCTGTGGCATGACAGTTTATGACTGTCAGATTGATTTGTTTTACTCGATTCGTATCCATAGAGATATTAGTGTCCTACAACGATCTTTTGGCACATGACTGACGTGAAGGTGACAGAGACAGCACCTTACAGTTTGCCTTCCTTCTAAGGCCCTGTCTCTGTCACCCTCACGTCAGTCATGCGCCAAAAGATCCTTGTAGGACTATACACTAGAGTGGGTGAGCCATACGGCTGCCTATACATTGCAATCGCCCCCGGTTAGAAAGAGAAACAACGATAACGGTAATTACCTATCTCTCTCCGATCCCGAGGACCAGAAAGAGAAAGGTAAAGATTTCGTCTCTTTTTGTCCTAGGTACGCTATGAAGCCTCGCCAGAAAGAGAAAGGTGATTACTAAAGATTTCGTCTCTTTTTATCCGAAGTACGTTACGAAGCCTGGCTTCAGCCCTCTAGTGTAATAATCTCTATGATTTTATCGTGGTCACCGTTTTTTCCATGAATCTGTGGCAGCTGAGACGATACGATTTATTTTTAGATAGGTAGGTAGGTACCTAGGTACCTATCTAGTCTGTGGATTTACTGTGAAGTCATGAATAATTTTATTGACATGACATGACGTTGACGTCTGAAAATGAAGTATAGAAGTGCACGGGACAATGCCTTTTTATTATTTATTTTCTTTACGAAATAATTTATTACAGTTTTTAATTGTATAAATATTTTGGGGCATGAAACTTTTGTTGACTCAACTAATTAATTTGTGAATGTAGTTAACGAATGTTATGTGCTAATTTGAAGTGAAAATTTATTGTAAGTGAAATTTATATAAAATGTTTGGAAGACCAAGATGTAGGGAATGGACCCCACTTACAACTCAGCAGCTTCGGTTAAGAAGCTTAATTCAGGTATTTAGCAACTGTAGTATAACTACATTACATATTTAGGTAGTGAGTTACAAAACTGTTGTGTCAATGGTTTATCAACAAACGCCTACATGCTGTTATGACGTTTTAATCCCTTATTAGGAGATGCATTGTTGTTTAATCTAATAAAATGATGATCCCACTTTAAATCTAAACATGCAAAGCTAGTTTTTATATGAGTTGTTGTTGTAGTTTTTACAGTCTTGTAAGAGATTTCAATGAGGTTGTTTGAAAGAAGTTGCCTCTTCTTTTGTAAATACTCCACAAACGAGTTTAAATGGTTATTTGAGAGTTTAAGTGGTCATAACTACCAGTTACTAGAGCGTCAACAACGCACAGTTGGCCAAAAATATCTCAAAGACTTGACTAATATTGGCTCTCCAACAATCCAAGACACTTAGCAATTTAATGTTATTGCAGAAATGTAATTAAATGATAGCATAACCCACACAGGCATGTCTATTACATATAGAAATGTATACAATTTATACCTATACTGAATTGATTAGAAATTAGAATACAATTTTGAGTGTTCTGTTCATTTTTGTAGCCTAAGTGTGAGGTGTGAGCATATAAAAATCAAATTCTTTCATTTTTTTTTCAAAAAAATCTCTGGATCGGAATGGCAGTGTCTTTTGTTAAATTGTGTTTTCCTAACTACCTCTTTCTCGTTAATCTGGCATCTTAAACCTGACGAGCTTATGAATTGGACCAAATGATAATAATGAAACCATTGGCTCTTGCCCTTCCGAATGATAAATTGCTTAAGATACTTCAGCACTAATTGTTAATGAATTGCTGGCTACAAAATGGCAGCAAATGCAACATGTATGACATTAATGCATTGACACTACTGAGCATAGGTATCTCAGTGAGTAGGTCTAGAGCATCCTCCATTATGCTGCTCCAGTGCAGATTGGTGAAGGAGTAATGGCCAACCCAAATGTTGGATTTTTGTGGCCTCCGACATGGCTTAACTTTTGCTAGCTAGCGATAATTACATATAAATGCTCAAGATATTGTGCTATTCTTGCTTAACTCTGTTGATTGCTTAGAATTGCCACAAGTCACTGGAACAGAAGTTATTCAATTTATTCATTAACTTATCTCACTGTTTCATATAAGATTGCAACCAAACTGCATTACCTAGATGCTTTGATTTAATTTTATTGATTATTATATAAATAACTTACTCAAATGCAGTTAAGTTGTGCCTTTGTTTACAATTTTCTTATTAATATCACGTCATGTGAGCAGTGTCAAGGTTAGATAAGAATCACTTATTTATTTCGGTGCAAGCTATTTATTCTTAAAAAATTACTTAAAACATGATTCATTTTCTACTAATGTACCAGTAAAGTGTTTTTTAAAAACACAACCCCATAGAATAATGTGAACAGGGAGGGTCCTCAGTTTGATTTCCATCTGAGACAAGCATTTATGAGACAGATAAATAATTGTTTGGGTTGTAGGTGTTTTTGATGTCTTCAGTCTTATATCTGTACAATCAGTGACAAGATAGTAATAGTTTATGAATGTTTTTCCCATTTTCTTAGAAAAATATATTATATGCTATTACAGGCTATATTGTAGATTATTGTGTTATAACAATAAATGCTATAACACATTAAAACACGACTCCAATCAACATTTATGTATTCAATATTTTGTTATTATTCAAATGTAAGTAACATAGTTACATACATGTATTTAAATACAATATTGAGTAATTATTTTGTATGAACCAAAGAGTAACCTTGTACTTCTAGATCGTAGGCTACAACATCCGACCGCCGGAGTGGTGTAACTGCCAGTGCAGTTATTACCTCACGTTGCATCATACCACGATGTCGGCGCCATTCTACACTAGCGAAAAGATATGCTCACCTCATCCCAAATGGAAAGAAATTGATTCAGGTAAAAAGTCCTTTAATTTTTTTATATGCTTCAACATCACTACTTAAAGTGTCCAATTGCGAGGTTCAGATCTCTCACTACGAGGAGTACAAACCATAGTTTATTACGCTAGTCAAGTGTGTGTTGGTGGAATTCAGACACCTTTAAAAACATTGTGGAGAACTCTTATGTGCAGGTTTCCTCGCAATGTTTTCCTTCACTGAAGCAATTGATTAGGGTGAGATATCACGATATCACGTGCGGCCCGTCCGTGACCCGTTTGCCGCCCCCAGCGGAAACGCCAACCGCGTGCAGTGCACGCCTTGCACACCCGCTTACGGCGGCCCTGCAATTTAAATTTATTTTCTAATACGCAAATCATTTTTGAATATTATAGGTGTGTGTAGGATTCCACACATAAAACTAACCAAACTATTGACCCTTCTGAATTGCGAAGTAAGCCGCATGCAATTCCGTTACTCAAATTCAAATTCAAAAATGATTTATTTCAAATTAGAAATCTAGAATTCAAGTTCGAAATCTAGAATCCCATGTTCCGTGGGTATTATAGACAACACACAGGGAAGACGCACAAAGACCTACAAATATATTTTATTTTTTGGTATTAGAGACGCCCTTGATTGTACCTACCTCTGTAAGTGCCTATAATCATGTACCGTGACGACCTTAATCACCATAAAAAACCCTGTTATCTTTAAATATCTCTGTAACGAATTTGCAGCAGCCACGCTTAAAATCGTCTATAATAGTTAGCGTATTATCAATATTACAATTAGGTCTTTGACAATTAATGCCGTTAGATGTGAGTCACTGGGTCTGATAAAACGTAAGTCTGCTTCAATATAGGTCACATTCGTGTCACTCATTTCATTTGTCATCAATTTGTGATAATCTTACTCGGAACATTATAACTACACGTTTTCGATTGAACATCAACAGGTTCTTTGACACAAAGGTGAAAGTGTGCACAAATGGACTTAAAACCGAATACTTTCATATCAGTTGCATAATTAAGTATGACGTGTGCAATTTAATTGGAAATGTAAGTACCTCCTCGTAATGACGTAGGTATTATTAAAATTATTGTGGTCCAATGTTTGAGCAGACATTTATTACATAAACACCCATACTTAGTAAATAAGTTTTTAGTGAGCAGGAGGCAGCTACGTATCAGTTTTGATTTAAAAATGATATTGACTATGCTTATAAACTAAATAGTCACTTAAAAATTACTTTAATCAATATCCGGTACATATTGCTTCCGGAGCTGAACTAATCCTCTGTACTAATTGGGACTATTTGAATATGTTACCTATAAAATACAATCTAAATTGTGTTTAATCAAAAGCGCTTGTGCCAATAATATTACTTCAAATTTCACTAATACTGCAACCATTGTATGGGAAGTTTGTCGTTAAATTTCCTGATAAATTTAAAACAATTCTCTGATTACCGTATTGACGCATTTTGTAAACGAGCAGGCGACGAAAACGTCATCACATATTATGTAAAACCCGACATAATATAACAGATTGAGTGGAATGACAAATTGTTGCTCTGCGTAATATTGAGTATGATGTCACATTACATCAACACAACTTTGAACAGTTAACTGAACCGATGAGTAATTTGATGAAAGTAGAGTCAAGTCAGAATTGAACTTTAAATGTAACGAAATTAGGGCCACAAAAGAAAACTTGTGTCACTTACAAACCACGCGAAGCCGAAACATAACAAGAATATGGAATTTGGCGTATTTATTTCTTGGAGCACTAAAAAAGTTTTTTTGGAAATTCCCCCAAACAGATAAAAAGGGAATAAACATAAACAAAATTGGAGAAGCTAGGGAAAGAAAGCTAGTTATTTATAGTATCTATAGATACTGGATCAATGAAACAGTTGAAATTCGTAGAATATCAGAATGTTTTATATAATTGGCATATTGGCACTCATATCAGTGAGCCGAATTGACAAATTGGGACGCTTTTCATTAACAAGTATCGATTGAATGTAAATGCCGTGGTTTAAGAAAAGCATTTGTGTTAAATTAACGTAAGTTTGATAAGTAAATTCTACAGTAATCTCCTTTACGTTGACATGATCTTTGATATGATTTACTTTCTGGGTAATGATTCATATCGTGAGTACCCGTATCATGATAAAATGTAAACTATCCGCGATAGGTTAAGTTTAAAATCAAATGCTTCTTTAGCCGTCAGAAAAGTGACGTATGAGGTTATGAATCCTTAATCTCATACTAATAAATAACTGTCCCAAAGGTTAGGTTAATAAAGGCTATCTCGGTGGCCATACTTCGGCAGATACGCAGAGTTCAGATTCATTTACTTTTCAATATGTTCTAATATCAATATGAACATTTTCTTGTATGCAGGTTTTCTCATAATGATGGTTTCAGAAACTTGAGGGAGAAAAAGAAATCTACTCTCTCTCCACTAGACTTTATTGCTACAGAAATATTATTTTGTGTCTTACAGAAACAATTCAACGAATGTCTTCCACGAACGTTGTTATTAGGATATGGTGTCACCTCCTCACTTCACCATGTAAAGATGGCGAGGAAAAATGTGATAGGGTCCAAGATACAGTTATTCAGACTTGGGGAGTGTATTTCAGCGGTCTGAGGTACATCGGGGCCAACCTTGCTTTAAACTTCACGTCTGATTGTTTTAAGAGCAACACATTGGTTTTCCAAATGCACGGTGGATACTTTTGCTCGTACAAAAGCCTCAAATTAGACATAATACCACCGGAGAATGAATTAGAACACGGATCGCTTTCTTCTGACTCCTCCGGGAAAACTCACGTTTCTAAAACAACTCTAGAATCACGCGCTTTGCAAAACTACAGACATTTTAAAGAAGGCAGGTCTATATCACCTAGTAAAATTTCAAGGAAGTCAGACAAGGAATATTCTAAAAGCCATAGTCCCGTCGAGAAAGGCTTTAAACAGAATTTTACAAGTCTGAAAGTATCCACTAGTTTGAACATGACAATAAATCATAGAGAAGGAATACGACAAGGGGATGACAGTATTGAACGGAAAAAGGTTGACCCAAATCACATATACGAGCACTCGCCCGATAATTTAGAAGTTAAAGAATTCACTACCAGTGATGAATACTGTGATATATCTAAAAACGCGTCACAAGAGGAACTATCCGCCAGTAAGATAGATTTAAGTGAGACGGCAGAAAGCTACGATTTGAGGAATGAATCAGATGGTGTGCCTAAATATCGCTATTTGGCGTTGAGTTTCCTTAAATCGGAAATCCGACCAAGCTACAATGCATCTAAGTTGCAGAATTTACATTTGCTTCAATACTCAATAAAGAAAAAACAGGAGGCTGTTCAAGAGATTAAAGAGAAAATTTACCAGAAGTCTGCATTAGCGAATGAGTGTTGGTCACAGCCGGAGAACTCTTTTGAAATAAAGCACAAGTCCAGAAGTAGATCTCAAAGGAATCTTTTTTCGCCGGAAGAAAATGAGAGTTTACAGAAGGAACGGTCGTCATCTCAGAGTGATTTGAGCAAGAACGGGAGAATAAAAGAAGATAAAACACCGATATCGAACGGTCCAAGACTCACTTTGAAGTTGAATGATCTTCTGTCTTACAAGGTCAGTGCATTTGTTTTATTTCGCAACGTGAGACTAGGAGAATTGATAAGATAATGATAATTTCTGTTGACTTTTTATAACATTTTATGCTCTTGACGTTTTGCAAGTTACTAGATAAGAAAGGTATGAGTGAAATAGTGTGCAGTAATTTTAAATATCGACTTCAATGAAATAAAACTGAATTGTAATTCATGAAGTCTATAATCCAAACTCATAATAATAACTGTATGTCTGTGTGGCTGCAACGGTTTCAATAATTCTTAAATTTTCCTCTTTCGTTACCAAAGTTAGTTCGCCTCCTCATTGACCTCGATTCCTCTTTGATTTCAGTCCAAACCCTCACCCTTTCAAAGGGCAGAGCATATACGATTGACCAAGCAGTTGGAAATACTACACTTCAAGCGATTGATCCTCTCCGATGAGCGGGACAGCAAGCTCGCCAACATTAGAAGACTGAAAGAGAAACATGCCAAACTTTATGAAGAGAACCAAGATGTTGGTAAGAACGTTGGGGATCAAACATTTCTTTTAATAAAATTAATAAATGACTGTTAAAAAAAAGTGGCAAAATAGAAATCATGGCATTTATTAATAAAAAATCTGTAACTAACTAGTACCTCATAAATACCTAAATTTTAAGTTTCAATAATATAATTCATTAAACACCCATGCATACTCCCCGCATAAGAATTCCCTGAGTCAGAGGTGAACAATAAACAATTACCTACTCATTATTGAGACCCATGACCCAAGAACAATTTATCTATTGAATGGAACAGTACCAAACAGTTTAATTTATCGACGGAAATCGGTTAGGTACCCCTTGCTTTAGAAACAATGTTGTCAACACTTTCGTAATGGGTAATTAAATATAAATGAACGACGTTACCATTTCTAGGGTCAGAGCTCATGCAGAACTACCACACCCTGTCGCGGAGGAACGACGCACTGAAGGAGACTACTAAGTCATGTGCGGCTGTGAGAGAGCTAGCGGCTAGGTCTCACGCAGCGCTAGCTAGCCAACGCTGTGAGCTAATGACCCAGTTGCATCAGCTGTTTCATATAGAACAGGTGACTTAGGCTATCCTAGTATCCTATTTCGAAAAGATCTTGCTATTTTCTGATAATTTTCGTGATATTCTATCATAATGATTATAGATTGTATGTATGTACGTAACAAAAAAAAACATGAGAAAACATTTCTTCGTTGAGACATTTTCATGACTCTAGGCGTAATCGTTATCCGTAATCTGATATAAAATGGTAATAATATTTGGTTTATATGCATTAGAAGAAACTGACATCTGTAATCATGATTACAATTTTGCCACCCTTGCCTCCAAGTCGCATATTAGACACACTAAAGGTTTGTATAACTACTTATATCACATTATCTTTCTTATACTGTGGATTGCCATAAAATAAAAAAAAATGTTGGAAAACTCTGTTGTGCAGATTTCCTCCCGACATTTTCCTTCGCCTAAGCAAGTGATAATTAAATTCTCGTACGCACATCTTTTCAATTATAATTCGTTCTTCTTTTCAATTGCGTGTGGAATTTCAAGCCACGCTCCTCATAAGTCTAACATTCAAACCATTCGACCATCTCTTACACTATCTCACATCAATCAACCAAAATATCATCTTTTTCAGATAGACCAATCAACCTGGTCTATAATCGACGTGCCGCTCCCCATATGCGGCGACGAGACGCCCCCAACGAACCCGGTAGCGGACGCGGTCGCAGCCGGCTACGTGGCGCAGGCGACCGCACTAGCCGCCGCGGTGCTAGGCCAGCCGCTCCGGTACAAGATAACGTTGCTAGGGTCCGCCAGCAAGATATTGGACGTCACGCCGGACTTGCCTGATCCTAAGTAAGTTGGTGGTAGTTTTTTAAAGGTGTTCAAAAAACCTGTCTGCGGTGACAGCGGTGCTAGGCCAGCAGCTCCGGTACAAGATAACGTTGCTGGGCTCGGCCAGCAAGATACTGGACGTCACGCCGGACTTGCCTGATCCGAAGTGAGTTGGTGGTGGTGTTTTAAAGGACGAAAAAAGAAGGAGTGAATGTTTTACTGGGTATTGGATTTTTAATCATTTTTATGATTCTTCTTTTAATCGATAGAGTAGTGTCTTTTGCATCTGATGGGAATTTAGTAGTTACCTGTACTTATCGATGTTGAAGTCAATTTTTTTGTCAAAATTTACTTATTTAGTGTTTTGTTTAACTTTTTGATGTAGACACTACATACCTACCTTGTAATACCATTTTTGTTGCGTTATTTTTTTTATAAATGACCGGTCTGTACTCCGCACGGGTAGTAGAGCTGCAGGTAGAACGGCTTTTGTTACTCAAGTATAATGTAGCTTTGCAATTTTTTTTAATCGGTGTAATAGTTTTAAAGTTTATTATATTACTGTAAATTGAGTGTAATGCTCAGTTAATCAGTTTCTTTTTCACTTCCAGTATTCCGCTTTTCGCCCGAGGGGGAGACATAACGTTGTTTCGTTACGGGATGTTCCTGCTCAACAAGTGTATAGCGCAGTTGCTATGGGGCCGATCTCTGCCCGTCCACGATATGCGACCTACGTTGGCTAATTTACAACGGCTGTTAACCACGCCTAGTAATTTGTGAGTATTTAGTGGATATTAGTAATGTCTTCGCTCATAGCCCGGCGGCTCGCTCATAGCCCGGCGGCTTACGTCGATCGTAAGCGATCGGCAAAGTTAAGCAACAGCGGGCGCGATCGATAGTCGGACGGGTGACCGCTAGTGGCAAAAATTTCTTGAGCGCTTCCGTGCTTCGGAGGGCACGTAAAGCCGTCGGTCCCGGTTG
>DWJQ01001774.1:0-10493 GCA_018248915.1 Hesperia meskei straton | reverse complement strand
TTAACGACTGCTATCAATCGATAACAACCGGGACCGACGGCTTTACGTGCCCTCCGAAGCACGGAAGCGCTCAAGAAGTTTTTGCCACTAGCGGTCACCCATCCGACTACCGACCGCTCCCGCTGTTGCTTAACTTTGTCGATAGCTTAGGATCGACGCGAGCCGCCGGGCTATGAGCGCTTCTCATTTATAATATTAGTATGGATTCATTAATTTCAGAAGATAAATACTTAAAACAGTCACCAATAGAATGATATTTGAAAAACAGAAAATGGCTTATTTCATATACGTAATCTAATTAGTAAATTTCGCCATCTTAAGATTAGACGAAGGCCTGTCTCACCTGTTGTATGTAATGATCGATCGTATTGATTTTACTTGTGGCTCACTAATATCAGTTAATGAACAAGCAGCAGGTGTTAAAGTGAGAAGTAAATTAGTAAATATTGAAAATACCACCAGGAGGGAGATAGTTGCCAAAAATATTACAAGCTTGTATAATAGTATGTATTAATAGGTAAATGTATTTCCTATTACAAATAAGCTTTCAGTGATATTTTGGGAAACATCGTATTAAATAATAACACGTGACTAATTATTTTAAGATATTTTCCTTCTTTTTTAATGATTTAAGTCATTGGCGAGGACTTAATAAAAAGGAAAGCATTTCCGAAAATGACTAGGTTATTATTTTTTCGTAACAGTTAAGAACGAGTAGGTAAAGTAATCTCAATAACCCTAAATCGTTGTTTTTCAGACCGAGCATGGGTAACGCTAGCCACAAACGACTCCTACAGTCTCGGGGCCCTCGTGTTGGCGCACTCGCTGCGTCGCGCGGGCTCCGCCTACCCTGCCGTGGTACTCATCACACCGTCCGTCACTGAGGCGATGAGGTAACTGCACCATTTTTTGCAAACATTCCGTGCTCTTTAATTTTAACGGCAAACGTCCTTTTCCGAAGACCTGTACTCAAGATTGATGAAACCCGGCGCAAAAAGAGACGTGTTTTAAGTAAGCCGTGTACCGTGTATATAATATGTTTGTTTGTATCTGGGTGCCTGTGGCATCATTCCTAAACAATAGAATTAGTTTCTTTGTAAGAAAGCTTAATAGGACTTGGAAATGTATGTATAGGACCCTATCAATAGCCGTGTCGGTATGTTATTAGTCACTTCCTGGGTGTTCTCGCTTTAATAATTTTGTTGTCTTCACATTTCCTGAATTTCCTTCTTTTACGGGATTTAGTTCTATGTTCATTTTTTCTTCATGTTAATTTAACTCTTAAATCCGCCAAACCGCTAAAAATGTTGCACTCACTGGTGCATCATTTAATCTTTAGACATGAATTAGATAGTTCGGGTAAAAAACTTTTTTTTGGCGAAACAAAATTTAAAATTTTTCAAATTTCGAGTATTTCAATGGTTATTGAATGACGTAATAGATCACAAATTTAATCTACCCTAGAAATAAACCAACCGCAGCATGGGATATAATGACCGATGTAAATGGATATGACGACAGTACCCAAATCTTCGCAACGGCGCACATGCTTCTACATCCACAAATCGTAATTACAGTATTCGAACACATCCCAGAATTTATATCGATCATTTGACGTCACCGAATTTCAATCCGAGCGAATCGGCGAGCGGACGATAGTAAAATTTAAATTTTTCCTGCCTGCGTTGATGGCATAAATGATTTTTTTTCTCTCAAACTTGTTGATAGCATTGGCATTTTTATTACTTTACAGACCGTTCAAAGTTGTGTGCTAGAAACATCTGTGACAGATGAAATAGCCACAACGATCGAAACAGTAATTTGACCTCATCGTTACCTTTATTAAGATTTACATATGTCACAGAGCATTTGCGAACATTATAAATGTCAACCTCAGATTATAGAAATGTCAACATTAATTCCATAATTCAACAATAACAATCTTAATGAGAATCAAATATGAAGAGGATAAAAATATTTATATAGGTTTATTGTCTTTGAGCTGCGCAGCTTGTTAAAGTAGGTAATTGCTGTAACGACTAAATTATACGCATCCTCTTGTATCTTCCTTCGATTCTTTCCAGCGAGGTTTGGTCTTATTATAAATGGATATTGCCATGCGCACTTACATAAATAAATATTTATTGATCCAGTTTCAAAACGTGTCATAATGTATGGTAATAAATTCTGTGACGTTGCTGTATTTAAGTATGTGGGTAGATGATATTACCTCTCTTCTCCATTCTCTTAATACAGGTATTCTTTCATGAGCGAGCATAATCTTGTATTTTGTAATGATAAACTTCAGTTTTCGTATAATAATTGTTTATCACTCTAATCATATGGAAAACAATTTGTATTTAGATATCCCACTTGTCTTTTGCTTGGCAAAAACAAATTTTGTTAAAAAACGCAGATACTCATAATCCAGAAGTATATAATTACCTACCATTCAGTATAGAATAGTTAACTGACCATAATAAAAATAAATCTCATTAATGTGAATTATTTTATTCTTTCCAATAATATAATACCCAATAATTCCAGAGACCGCCTTCGCGCAGTATTTGCTGAAGTGGTGATAGTGGACGTCTTGGATTCCAAAGACGCTGCACACCTCGCCCTGCTACAAAGGCCGGAGCTTGGTGTCACCTTCACGAAAATCCATTGCTGGAATCTCACCCAATATGAGAAATGTGTCTTCTTAGACGCGGATACCTTGGTAAGCATCTTTTCTTTTACAAAATGCTATATTTTTTGTGTATTTAATTTTCGGAGGGGTTGAAAGATAAATAATAATTTAGTACAATAAAGTTTGAAAGAACGGCCGAAAATTTTACATCGCAAACAACATAAGCATGCTTATGTTTCATGTATCAAATGAAATGGAATAATGTTTATAAAATATTATTTGACTGTATAAAACTGCCATTAAGATAAATTTGTTCCGATAAACATAAATTGTTATTTATAATTCAATATGTCCTATATTGAATTGAGTAATAGTCTGTGGTAGTAAATACATTGCAATATCAAGTGCAATTCATTCAATCTAATAGTAATTAACTTGAGATTATTGACTTTTATATCCTGAGGTTTCTATATCTGTATCTAAATATCTGAACTTTTGCCTGAGCTCTTTTTCTGTAGAAGATCTCTGGCTTTCAGAACAATATCAAATTAATCGTCAGACCTAAACAAACTCTTGCTTTTGACGTGAATTTGTAATTGTTTACGCGTGGAGTCAATGTTACCGGATGTGTAGCCGCTAGCACAGTAACACGAGATGACGAGACACCAGCAGCCGTGGCCCAAATATTTTCTCCTGGTGATTTTGGATCCGATCCAAATTCATAATACACTTTCATTCTTAATTTTTTTTGGCCTTGACAAAAGTGGCAAAGTGCTAGTAGACAAGAATTTTTTATAGAAAGTAACAAGTCAACAACGATTGTTTCCCCTGCCATTCATTTAAATGCCGTAATGCCATGCCATAATCATGACATAACGAAAGGATCCAATATCGGCCGAGGCGATAACGTTTTGATGGAACTCATTCACTCGGGCACCACGTCTTTTATCACAGGTTAATGTGTCAACTGGAGCTTTATCCATGCTGCGATAAAAAGTACATAGTCGATAAGTTATTTAAGAAACTATTCACGTGGAAGGCAACGGTAAATAAAATGATATAAGAGATAATTATTTTTAGAAGCAAACATACGAGAGTTCAATAAAGCGTTGAACAATTGGATCGAACAGATTTGTCATTAATTATGCAATGTAGATTAAGTTAGATATGTAATTATATAATGTATTGTTGATACGCGTACTACGTATTCCATTGGAGATTCATAATGGTACGCAAGGTTATTCTATTATCATCAATCTGTCTTTAGATCGTGCAAAATTGCGATGAATTGTTCGAGAGGGAGGAATTATCCGCCGCCCCTGATGTGGGCTGGCCTGACTGCTTCAACTCCGGCGTATTTGTCTTCAAACCCTCTGGGGAGACCTTTGCTAGCCTCATCAAATTTGCGCAAGAACGAGGCAGTTTTGATGGTGAGAGCTCTTTTCAAAACAATTGCTTAATTGAAAGATGTCCAAAACATTTGTTGCTAATTAGATCTTCAGTGCAAAGTTTTGGTTATAAAGTATATAGTAAGACGCGAAATAATAGATTTTACTTCTTGTTACCAGGCGGAGATCAGGGCCTATTAAATTCATACTTTTCCGATTGGGCTCATGGCGACATCAACAAGCATTTGCCCTTCCTGTATAACGTCACGTCGGCTGCGTTTTACTCATATTTGCCAGCTCTCAAACAGTGAGTATATAGAATACTTGGGTTGTCTTAATTTCATCCATAAATCTGGACGTATCCTCATTAAATTTTTCTCATTTTCTTTACCGTTTCGGTTAAGTCCATTAACTAATTTTGTGCCTTTGCTTTAGTTACGGGCAGAATTTGAAAATTATTCACTTTATTGGAGCGACTAAGCCGTGGTTGCAACAATTCAACTGGGAGACGCGAACGTCCGAGGCACCTCAACACCTTCGTGATTTCCTCCAACTCTGGTGGGACATCTTTGTCGCCAATGTCCATTCAGCACTTGACACCTCCATGGTAAGTAAAACGTTGTTTTAAATACTAGTATCTTATATTTCTTATATTGTTAATGAGTAAGAGTAGTTCTTATTATGACTAGGAAGATTTTAGTTTTTGGGATGACAAAATCGGTTTACTGGAATAATAAAATCTTGCACTAATATTTAATGAATGATTTTTAAGAAGGTTGCACATTTACTTGCCCAGGGAATGAACGCGTGTCGTTGTGTAAGTAACGGATCTATTTTTAAATCATTTATATGTCCAGTCATCGTTAGTCCATGAATAGAAGCATCTATTTCAAATCTATAACAAAAACATTTCGCGGTTTTCTCTTGTAACACGTAATCAGTAAGTTAGGTATCAGATCCGATGTCCGACCACAAAGGAGCCGTAATCAATACACTGCAGTGTCGTAGTCAATAACCGCAAGTATGTCGAGACGCACTTCACTTGTCAGTCGTCCAGTAAACCGATCCATTGTCACTCCAGCCTCGCAACTGAACACTGAAACATGTTTTCCAAGCATTCACAACGGGATCCTAAAATTACAGAGGTGAGAATAATAAAATTTAAAATATGTGTACTAGTTCCCACCCTTTAAGTTTAATCGAATTATTTTCTAGTTATTTTTTGTAAAATAATTTTGTTGCCTGATTTTTCTTGAGTGACTAAAGTGCTTACACTTTGAGCTTTGTGCACCGTACCCGCTATTTCTGCACCGTGTGTGACGACTTTGATGCTCCTGCGTAAATAACTAAACATTTCTCCAAAATACTAACAGTTCTAACTTAAATTTTGTGGTTCTCGATTGCTTTATGCACGGTTTAATAAATGTTTGGGATAGAATAGATGGTGTTGGTATTTTGGTGGAATATTCACCGCGTTACCTACATAAACATACATATGTACATCATTTAAAAAATTTCATATCTTATTGTCTCCTTATTTCTTATTTGACTTGAAGATTTGCATTTTGATTTACTTTACTTGTGTAGTATTAGATTGTAACAGAAGTTGTTTAAATTTTGTTGTATGTTTATATAGTGATGCATTTTTGTATATAAATACTAATTAATGGCTTGGACAAAGCTTTATGCACCGTTTAGTTGGGACACATTTAAGTGCGTAGAGCTTAGTTCAAGTTTTTCTGCATGAGTTTCCACTGAGATGTTTTGTCACTTCAACCAATAGGTTGAGATTGAGGAAGCCCTCCCAGCGGCATCTCCCCAAGAGTTCATACATACCGAACCAAGACTGGACTACTGTCATTATGAGCCTATATTGGATCCAGAATCAGAGTTCCCCTGGCATCACCCCGATGCTCAAATCCCGGATGCGGAAATAAATGTGCCGGAAATAGACACCACACAATTTTATGATCCTTGGGATATATACAAAGGACATATTCCACCTATTAGCGATGATTCATCTCACCGCCATACAGAATCTCAAAAGGCCGATAACCGCGAAGAAATTAGACAGTATGCTTGGGATTATGTTGCGCCACAACATTATCAATATGATGTCGCCCGTTCTGATGTCCAGAATATATGGAGGCCTGAAAATACGCAGCAGACTCAAGTTGAAACTGTCGAGTTGAGAGGAAATGTGTGGGAGCATAGTACAGAATATAACTATAATCCAGATCAACAGTATTCGCAACACAACGACTGTCAAAAAGATAGCACACCTCACTATAACGTAGATAATTTTCATGAATCTCAATATAACCAGGAAAGTACAAAAGACCCATCTGAAAGCCATCACTATTCACAACACGACAATCATTCACATTACAGTCACTCACACAACTTTTCACACGATCGAAATGATCTTAACTATGAATTCATCTTCCAAAAAGATTCTGAATCAACCTATTATCCCATCCAGCAACAGAGAGTAGAACATGTCTATTATGTTCACCTTGATCACGAGAAAATGCGAGATAGTCAACAACACAAAACTGATAATACTAAAACTGATAATACTAAATCTGATGTAGAAGTTGAAATGAATGGCTATGGTGAACTCGACTGCGAGATTTTTGAAAACTTAAGACCGCGACATCCCTACGATGGGTTTTATTTACGGCATCGAATGACCATAGATTCGCGTGGACGAAAAATTTGTACTCACGAAGTACCTCCTACTCCCACACCATCACCTCCAGAAAGTCCAGTTCCTGAAGATTTTTCACTGCAGCAATTTCATGAAGAGGAAAATGCGCAATCCATTGAAATCGAAGATCAAGTAAGTTCTTTAAAAGATTTGGTTGAAGGTAAAGAGGTACGTAATATTATTTAAACTGCCATTATATTACATGTAGTGTACTCTTATACCACAAAATACACTTTTCGAACTCAGACAATCGCACACACAGTACTAGTGTAAGGTTTTTGTGTAGATGTGCATGCCAAAAGTTCCTTATAATCTAATTTGCACGCAAACTCTAACAAAACCAAAAGCTAATTCTTATCAATTAACATCTAGTAAACATTTAACTATCTTATCATCTGTCCAAAACCAACCCTAAAGATGTGTAATATGGATTTTGTATCATTTCAGACTGGCGTTGCGGGAAATTTCGCGCGGATGGTTCTGGGGGCCCCTTCTCAACGTGAAGCTCTGGATGACTTAACACGTCGTCAAGGATGGGAGGCGGGCAACATCGACTATATGGGAGCGGACGCCTTCGACAATATTTGGGCTAAGATTTCGCAAACTTTGAATCAGCCGCGGTCCTCACCACCAAAGCAGTCGACTCCGCCACCCGCTCCTGCTCCTGCTCCTGCTCCTGCTCCTGCTCCAGTGGAACAATCAGTAGCAAGTTCGCCTCCACCGGCGCCCGTTGAACCATCACCGCTTGTTGTAGCTCCTGCTCCTGCGCCGATTTCCGCACCAGAGGAAAGCATAAATGTTGCAGCTCCTGAAGCTGAAATTCCGGAGCCTGAACCCGAAGCTGCCATACCAGAGCCAGAAGCGAAGGCTCCGATTTCAACTGCGACACCAGAGCCGCAAAAAGAAGTCGCTGCTGCACCTGTGGAACCCACGCCGGCAGCCGAGGCTCCAGTCGAGGCTCCAGTCGAGGCTCCAGTAGAGGCTCCAGTTGCCGTAGCCCCGGCGCCCGTAGAACCAGTCAATTCTGCTAGCATTCCGTCAGAAGCTTCAGAAGAGAAGCAGGCCACCGCCGCTGAACCAAAGACACCGCCACCAGCAGCAGCACCAGCCCCGGCTGCCGCCACTCCTAAAACCGAAGTCTCGCCCGCAAAAGGTGCATCTTCGACAGACAGTCCCCCCTTAGCTAATACACCCTCAAAAGAAGAACTTCCCGTAGTTCCTGCTGCCAAATGTAAGTAAAAGGAAAACTACGACGTCGGCTAATCAAACGGCTTTGCACTCAGATCTCACCGAGTTAATTTTGCAGTTTTTCATAATCTTGTACTAATACCATTTATAGTTTAGTGTCATCTGTTTTAAGAAATGGCCCATAGCGACCTGTGTACAGATTAATGTTCTCTACGCCATTCCTAAAACGATGCATTCTTATGTTTTCTTTTGTGCTGTTTTGTGTTTTTCTTGGTTTTAATATTATTTTTCTGAGCATACGTTTCAAAAATCGTTGTTGTTTCACCCAGCTACCGAGGAGGCAGCGCAAGAGACGCGGCTTTGATAGAACAGGTAATAACATTATAGTACCTGGACGGAACCCAATATTGCACATTTTAGAAAGCTTTCAAACGAACCGTGCTGTCCTTCAAACCTCTGTAAATAAATTTTATCGGTGGGTGTTGGGTTGTGTCCAAGTGGGTGCAATAGGAACTGGTGAACGTCGGCGACTCATGAAGCTATTTCTGGGATTTTGTATGGATCTTGTTAAAAATAGACATCTACTTGACCAGCAAGCTGAATGAGTTATTATTGTGCGGTTATCTTTGCTGAAAATATTATATTTCACGTACTCGGTTATCAATCTTGTATATTTACAGGATGCAAAGATTACTGTGCTTAGCATTGTGCACTTGGGAGGAATTGTTACAAATATAATTCGGTTTGTAACAGTTCCTTTATTTGGTTTGTTTCTTTGCTTTACGTTATCGTCTCACATACATTGCAAGGAACATTATTTAAAGCTTCGCTCGAAACACCGATCACTTAGAAACAATATATTTAATAACTACACATATTTCAAAATAATCCATTTTCACATCCATGTACATATTTCTGAAAAAGCCTACTTTGAATAGATACAAATATTATTTTATAAATAATAAAATCTATGACTACGAATTTTAAAAGCATAATGATAAATCCTTGTAATGTCTGCTTTGAATCTGCGCTAACTGACACGGATCTAATCCCGCTTGAGTTTTCTAATTAACCACGTAGTGTCGTTTCCCTCAACTTTGTTCCAGGCCCTAACCGAGCTTGCTACCTAATGTGATCGCGATACTAACGTCGTCTAACCGAGAGAATAAAGGCGGGAATAACTTGGTTGTGTAGCGGAGGAGCGTCGCAAGCCGACGGGGAGACTGCAGCTGCCGCCGGCCGCCGCCGACGCCCTGCCCACTCCCGACAGCGAGCTCGAAGACGCGGATACGCTCGCGCGCGCCATCATCGCCGACGAATTGCGCACCCCCGCGTTCCCCACCGTCACCTCGCCCACACCCCCCGTTGACCCCGCTCTCCCCTCGTCGCCGCTCTCCGACGCGGCGTCACCGGTATCGACTGTGTCGCCGGTAGCGCCCGTGGCGCCAGTAACGCCGGTAACTCCGGTAGCACCAGAATCCCCAGTGTCGCCGGTATCTCCGGTAGCACCGGTATCGCCAGTGGCGCCGGAAACGCCAGCGTCGCCGCTATCCCCGGGAGCACCGGAATCGCCTGTGGCGCCGGTAAAGCCAGCGTCGCCGGTATCTCCGGGATCACCGGTATCTACAATAGCACCGGCATCGCCTGTGGCGCCGGCAAAGCCAGCATCGCCGGTATCTCCGGGATCACCGGTATCGCCCGTGTCGCCGGTATCTCCGGCAAAACCGGTATCGCCCGTGTCGCCAGTGTCGCCAGTAACTCCGGTAGCATCAGTAGCAGCGGTATCGCCCGCAACTCCGGTAGCACCGGTAGCACCGGTAACACCGGTAACACCGGTAACTCCGGTAACTCCGGCAACACTGGCATCACCTGAAACGCCGGTGTCGCCAGTGTCCCCGGTGTCGCTCTCGCAGATCGGCGTCGAACCCAAGCTCAAGACCACCACTGCCGCTCGCATCGAGTCCTCCGTGACGGAAGCCGCGGCGGAGCCCCCCAAGAAGAAAGTGGTCAAGAAGGTGCTGAAGAAGGAGGGCGGCGGCGAGGCGCCCGTGCCGCCACCCCGCAAGAAGGAAAAGAAGCCCAAAGAGAAATGAGCGCTCGCGCCACGCTCCCGATAGTTCCTGTGCCATATCTAGCCTTTCCTAAGATAATGTGTATTTAATTTTCGAGCCCGCTTTTTGTACCGCGTAACTTTTTATATTATAGACTTAATTTTTATTACTCGCTCTTACACGTCCATATTGTATTTTATTTACTCTGGTTCTCTATAATGTAATTTTTTATAAATAACTGTATCAATTATAATTATTTACGTTTTATATACTTAATTATTGGTTTTAACAAATTGATTATGTTTTAATTTGCCAACTGTCAGACATATTTATTAAAAATACAATTTTTATATGAAATTTTGTATTAAAATTATATTTTGGAATAACTTTTTATATTTTATTTGAAAGATAATTCATTGAACACATAAATCACGTACCACAAAACTATGGATTGGTTATAGATTCTTCTAAAAATCACAGCTTTTTGGAGATGCGCCACGTGTTCATAAGTGGACACTTGTAAC
>DWJQ01001773.1:0-10495 GCA_018248915.1 Hesperia meskei straton | reverse complement strand
ATTTTAACAAATTATGTTATTCCGATGTCTAAGCTATATTACTGCAAAATTTCATGAAAATCCGTTCAGTAGTTTTTACGTGAAAGAGCAACAAACACACACACACATACACACTCACTCACTCACTAACATACATCCTTACAAACTTTCGCATTTATAATATTAGTAGGATAATAGCCGGAAAATTAAGAAAACCATTAAGAAAACATTTAGCTTATTAAATATACTTATTGTTATGTACTTACCTTTATTATGTAAAATGATTATGCCAATACACTTATAACCCACGTACTATCTTTTGGGGGAGGAAGGACAAAATCAAAAATAATTAAGTATAGGTAGTAGAAACTACTTGACGCACTTGTGCATATCAGGTTTTAATAGGCACCATTTTGGTCTTATCACGGCTAAAGAAACTTCGTAACTTAGATATTGCGGTAGGTAAATTTTATGACTTATATTTTTGTTGGTGAATCACAAACGAATTAGTTATGCAATAATATAAGGACCTTGAGGCAAAATATTATACTTTTGGCACGTGCTTGTTTAGAACCCAAGGCCAGTGTCATTATTACTCATTGGTAGCACATATTAATCCTGGTGTATGGTTCATCTCAATTGTACACATTCCACATAAAGGAAGTACCTATAGAATACAATTTTCATATCCAATGTTTTTCACAAGACCTGCGGTTAGCGCACGGAACGTCTAGCCGCAAATGTCAATGAATATTCAGGTTTTGCACCCTATTTTATAACGGCATCTACCTTCCGTATCGTGTGGCCACAACCTCGGGAAGAATTACTATCAGCTACGTTTATTACTGTGCAAGAGAATAGAGTATTATGGGTACACTTTAATGGGTTACAGCACTTTCAATGGTTGTACAGTCGCCATGAGGAAGACTTAAAAGCAACTCCAATGGTTGTTTTAGTATTTTGCTTGCGATGTATCTCAATATAATTATAAAAGTGAAAGGTCACTTACTTTGGCTGTACCTACCTTCTATTTATTTCCGAACAAAAACTACCAAGGATTCATAAAACAATGTTAATGTGATGCCTATTTGTTAGGGCTCCGGGAAAAATGATGTTATATAATAACGCACAGTAAATATAGCCGTTTGTTTTCCATTTGTAGCTCGCGTGGCATCTAATGTGATTAGTTCATTATCCCGCCGCCGGTTCCTCAGTGCGCATCTCGGATTTATTAGCGCCTTTTTGTTTGTTTGCCCCAAAGGAAACAAATTGCATTAGTTCCTCGTGCTATTTGTAACGTGCGTAGTGTTTGGGTGTTCGTATAAGACAGATTTACACATTTACAACATCTACCTTTGGTATCTAATATTTAAGTATTAATATTTTTAAGTAAGTACCTATCTAAGGTAGGTAGGTATGTATATTTAACATTTTTTGTTATACTTATTATTAGGATACCTACTGTTATATGAGTAAGTACTCATAATATCAAACGCCAAATGCCAGGCCAAATTGGGATTCCCATATCGAATCTGGGACCTTTCAATGACTGAGGTCAATGTTAAATTAAAGGAACAGTATTTGTTGCTGCAACTGATATTGATAAAATTAATTGTCACACTGCTTTCTTTCCGCTTGAATTAACGGTTCAGATTAATATTTAAATTAAACTGTAGCGTTAAAAATAACTCAATGTTTGATGTTCTATTTAGTTATTGACGCGAATAATGAACGATGGAACCACCTTGAATTGTATTAGTTACAACAATTGTGTAGGTATAAAAACTGATCACAAAAAGTTAATTTTATCTTCCGACCCTTAAAAGTATTTTAATAGCGATGGATCTATCTGTAATTGACATCGCATGATTTGACGAGATAACCTTCAAGGTATAATGATATCTTGTACAATAATGATACTTTTAAAGGTCTACTATTAAATTTTTTATCACAAATACATCTACTTCTAAATAATGCTAAGGTCACCGTATCATCTATGCTCTAAATTAAATGAAATACAATCTTTATAGTAAAGGATATTACATTTTAAATAATTACCCTACATTTAAAAGAATTATTTCACGTAAAATCAATTACCATCAAACTTTGGAAATACAATATGGCAGTAAAGCGTTTAAGGATCAGTGTTTATAACCTATTTAACTAACTGCCACTACACCAAGCGACCGTGGTGCAACCGCATCTTTTCATCCGCGAGTAAACAGTAAAACACGATTTAGCTCAACAGGTTTTTATACGCCCAAATCTTCATCAAAACAGAGGAAATATAGTGATGTGAATAAGAAAACAACAAGCACATAAGTTTCAAAACAAGTTATACGAGTATTCGTTGATTGGGTTGTCCCGTTAATGAGCGCTCGATGCAAATGAAGCCCACTCTCGCACCTGACTTGACCGTGAGACGAAACACTCGTGGCAAACGAATGTACTTCTATCCCTCGTGTTCATCTTGCCATTCGCTGCCTACCTGTCGGTCGCTCGGAAACTGTTTCAGATATTTATATTAGTAAATACTACCGTGCGCATCAAACTGAAAGGCTAAAACGCAAAATCATTTACAAGAGAGGCTCTCATACATAGGTCTTTTAGACTTCACCGCCACTTATCATCATGTAGGATAGGAAATAGACATTCAATTCATTAATTATAAAAATGGATGTCTATAAATTATTCAACATAACCTTTTCACTACTTACAGCGTTTTGAATCTTATTTTTTTTAATATTTTAGACCCAAACGAACGAGGAACTGTGGTAATGGTCTCGGGCGTTGATGTTCTTGCCACCAATCATCCACCAATAATGGTCCAAATCTGTCAGTCCATCTGTCATATGTAATTTTTTCTAAACGAATGGAGAAATTTAAATATATCCATGTGCATCTAGTTTATAATTATTAGAATTTATAAGATCAGATTTTGATTGTCACTTAGAAAGTTAAAAAACTTGCAAAGCGTATCTTGTATTCTAAGTAGGTACCTACCAAGTTCCAATAATTCCAATGATCCTATTTATCCAAACATATTTATTTCACTTTTACTGCATAGGATTCAAGGAATCCAATATCTATGTATATTCAATTGCCCGTTACACTTTTAATATTTAATACTTCTGTGTACCATAATTTATTTACCAAACCCACCACGCTATATTCCATTTATACACGCTCACTCAAACGCTACAAACATAATAATGATGATGTTAAGACCACATGACTTATTGCAAAAACCCAATTGATACTTACTACCTTACAACATGCTTCCTATATCTACACATATAGGTACAAACTCCTAGCTCTCGACGCGTGAAGAGCGTCGATAGCCAATCAAGCATTGTTTTGTCCGTTTTTATCGACGACATGTCAGTAGAAATCGTCCGCGTCGTCAGTCCAGCGGCCAATGCGCGCCCTTCTGTATGGGTTCGAAGTTCTCGTAAAACCGAACTCATCGTTGACAGCCAATTAGCCCCGTACCCCCGCTTCCTCGACCCCCTAGGCGTTCTAACCCGCATTCACGAACCCATTTATCTTTATTCGACAGCATCGTCCCGCACGACTGACGCTCTCGATCCCTATGAGAGCCGATACCGATTGAGCCTCATATTCACACATTTAACAACAAAAGCTAGGAACCAACGAGTTTGTTTGTGACACACAATGGGTGGGGAAGTACAGCTATTAAAATAAATTATCTTCACTGCGGAGACATATCATTAAATTTTTCAACAGACTGAATACGAACGGGTCGTAAATTAAACGCGCATTCGTTTAAGATTTACAGTTTACAGTTGAAATATGAACGCAGAAATTGGACTGGTTTATTTTAGTAATTGAAAGCCATCTTTAGAAAGTACTGTCACATGTTTCTTATTTATCAAGCAATCACTCAATATTTTAGAACTGAAAAAGTGGCTACTTTGTTGTTATATTTTGACATTATCTGTATTTTTATAGTTTATCTTTGTATAAATCAGCTATCAAATGACCAATAAACCACCTGCTATTCAGTTGTTACCGCAGCCTAAGAAGAACCCAAGCAATACATTACAGACACACCATAGATTTGCATTATATAAAAAACGGCAAATCCATTTGTTAACTAACTTTTTAATACTGCGTACTTTTCAAGTACGGCGTAGTAAAAATAATACTACATATAAAGTTAGGAATAAATAAACAACATCACACTTCACGTTACGATTATTTGCGATTTAATGATGTAGGTACCTACTTACCTATCCGATTTTATGATGATGACAGCATACTACAGGATCTGGCGCTGTTTCTGCAATAATATTGAGAGAATACATAAGAACCATAAATTATTATGGTTTCCAATCTACTTCTGACCGTCAAGGTTATTTGCTATTCTAAGAACATCAGTTAGCGCCACTTGTGAGTCAGTAACTCGTGATTCACCCTATGTACATCATTCCACGATTGTTCATCGATATTTTACTCAGACCGAAGTCAAGATTTACTAACCTAAAAATACGCGAAGCCGGGTAGACGTTGTAAAAGAAAAGACAAGAAAGTGAAACCGATATAGCCCTTTGAATCATAGGGTACATTTATAATGGTATCGCTGAAGAAATATCGCATGCTTGTTCAGAGAAAAAGCTGGCTGCTACCGTTTAATTTATTTGTAATAAGAGTTTTTTAGGAACATAGAATGGTGGACTGTACGCTAATAGCTCTTTATGAATTAGTTATTTAGTCGCTCAATGACTGTGTCAATGTTCAGCCCAATCTAACACTTGACTACGTAACTTTTAAAGTTCACAAAATAAAATACGTATATACTAGGATAACAACGAAAATTTATATGTCACTACGCTAACAAGACTTGTTCTTATCGGTGAATCGGAGAGATCGGGCAACGAGACAACCCCTGGATAAAATAATACAAGAAAAGAAAAAGGAACAGCCTTAGAATATATTCAACCTTAAAGCACAGTGACACGACTTTAACAGAAAAACTACTTCGATATCGACAAAATAATAAAATGAGAACATCATCAAGACATCAACGTAGTCGAAGTCATATAAATACACA
This sequence comes from Hesperia meskei straton, assembly GCA_018248915.1. NCBI lineage: Eukaryota > Metazoa > Arthropoda > Insecta > Lepidoptera > Hesperiidae > Hesperia > Hesperia meskei. The sequence continues at coordinate 5,442 of DWJQ01001773.1, read as the reverse complement.
TTATTATTATTAGAGGTGTCTACAGGTATCCACCAGATGCCTCGAAAATTAAATAATTGGACGACTTACCTAAGGAAGTCCGATTATGGTTTTATGAAAAACAAACTGAAACGCAAAATTATTTACACACACATTATTATTATTAATGGTCACTCTACAGGTATCCACCAGATGCCTCTAAAATTGACCAATATGGGGCCAACAAGGACTACCTTTTGAATAAAGAAAAAAATATCTAAATCTATTCACCCCGTAGAGTATGATGAGGTAACACACATGCAAGAATTACAGTCAATTTGAGAATCTTCTCTTTGTTTGAAGTCGGTTAAAATTAACATAACTCTCAGTTAGTGTTGTGCAATGTCGGCAAAAACTCTCAAAATCCGTAACCTGCTAATGAAAGGCATAATGTGTGGAACCTGCGCGGTAACTTTGTCGGCCTCGCGTTGACATTCAGTAGGTTGGCAACGCGTTATGCAAACCGTGATGCAACTGTGCCGTCTTCACTGAACTGTGCCATCGGAACGCCATTCACGTCCCGCCACATGGCTACAACTAACCGAGGTAACTCAGTAAATATTGATTATTAGCTTTCGAATAATCTTATTAACTTAGAATGTTAGTTATTTCTAATGTATCGACGAAGTTTATTTTTTCAGTTTTAAATCAATATAGACACATTAACGTCTACCGCCTTAAATGAATAATGACAGTGTCCTTTTTACGGAAAGTTTATACAAAATCATCGCTGCGTACAGACGATAGAGTTTACGCTAAAATATCGGTGATTTATGATCGTCTTGCTACTTACTTCAATTTTGAACGAATCAACAATCAATTCTGATGAACGGAAACATCTCTAAGATATTTTGTAGCAGCAAAATAACATTGTGGATAACACATAGAAAGTAGAATTACACAGAGTAATACAGAGAGTGGGTATTTATACTTGATATAGCATGAACCTAGTATGAATATAATGGATAATTTTCCTGTACGCGAGTGTTCCTTCAACATTACGTTACTGAGCTATGCTATCAGCAAGCTGTTCACGTGCGACATAAAATGCGACTCTTGTTTTCAAGCAGAACACGAATGGTGCTCGAAACGAATAACGCTACCCGAGATTAGGTTAACCGGGACACGAGAATAAAACATGACGCCGATAGCACATATTTCTAAGAAAACTTTGCTGAAAATCTATTATTTATTATTAAATATATTACATTCTTAGAGCGCTGTTAGTTCGGAAACAAAGCTAAGCGACATAAAGTTGTATTTGCAAGCTTTTCACGTGCAACTTGGAAACGCGATTCCGCTCTAAACAAGTAACTCATGTGGAGTTCAGGTTGTAAAGACGGCATATAAACAACATGCTAATTCTAAGTATGCCAGGAAGGCTTTATAAAAATAATGTTATAAAAACGTTTATTTCAATTACCTATTTCTTACACCATTAGCACAGCTTCGCCGGGTGTCCAATGGTAATGCGAAGCGCTAATTCCGCTAAAGCCATAGAAGGTACGTCTTCTACTCTGACCAACTTTGGATAAGAGTATGCTTCGTTTGATTCTCCGTTTTTTTTTAATTCCTTTGTTACTTCAAATTCAAAATAAGGCACCATTTCAAAGCCGTAAAGACGAAAAATAAATCATTTTGAAATAACATCTGGTTTATATTCTTAATTAAATATAGGTATTATGACCGAGTAACGTAAATTACAGACAATCGACTATTGTGCTATAATGAGCCGTGCCACAATTACCTGTATCACCTAACACCGAGTTTGCTCAGATGTAAACTACCGACATGGTTATCAGACGCGTAGGAAGTTAATAATATGTAGCTTTGTTGCTACGCCGTGTGTGATTATAAATCTCAATCAATGAAGCGTGCCAATACCGTGTTCCTGGTATATTGAAGTATAACGGTGCAAAATTATCCGTTTTATCAGACATGCTGTTTAATTAACCAAAAAGCATAATGCACATCTGTTTCCCCGAATAATAATAATTCGTAATTTCACTTTTAATAGTGGCTAAATAACAAAACATTGTAACGGTAATAGTCAGCTAATTAGCACACAAACTACCATCGCTAAAAAAATTAAATATATGTTACATCAAAGGCATTGAACCCAGCAAGCCATAACTGTACAGATATTGCTAAAACTACCCACGGACTAAGACCACCCCTACGCTACGGTTTTGCAAACATAAATCCAAGCAAATTAATATAAAAACCAAAAAATGAGAATAAATTTTTCAATCGTGATACGATAGATGAATTGACAAAGAAAACGGCCAGACAAAAAGTAGTCTTGACTGATGGCGACATTGCAGTTATCCTATGAAAAAGAATCAGCACGTTGAGTAATGGTTGTGAGGCCCCGTGTAACAAATGATCTGGGCCCCCGAGACTGCCTCGAGAAAGGCTCGCCGTTATCGGACTGGGTAATCTTTTCGCTTTTATTCTTCACCAGATTTTTGATCACCGGTTAAAGGGTTCTAACTGGAAATTATACTAGAGCAACAAAACTTCGTCGCATATTGTCGGATCTGCTAATATCGTGGACATCGTAGCTCATAATAAAACGTGCAACAAGCATACCGCCGTCGTCTATTTTGATTTGCCACGCTAAAAGATTAATTTAGAACGTCTAAAGTGCAATCATGTTCAGCAAATTGAGAGGCAATAATTATTATGTACCTATAGAGCACATGATGTACAGTATTCTCAGAATAATATTTACGTCAATTTATGCTCAGGTCTCTATGTGCTACATTATGTACTTCTATGACGACCTTATTAATATACTAGGTGACCCACGAAATATAGATATATCGTGAGGTGACCCGACAGACGTTATCTTGCAATATAATGTCCTTGTATTCGGAAAACTTTTTGCTCCGCTTCTATTTGTCGTACCGTGATGGTATATAATAAGAATTTTTCAATTTTAACCAGTGGTTCCTGTGCTTAGCGCGTTAAAACTAACAAACTCTTTTGCTTTATATTATTAATATAGATGAAGGTGTTATACTCGTAGCTTCGACAAAGAGTTTACAGGCAGTTGCAGTCAGCTAAAAAATACTTATTCCTTATTTGATTTAACTTGTACACATACGGTGTAATAAGCCCAAATACCGCAATTTTCTAATTTAAAGTCACGTAAAAAAAGTTTAATAAAAAATTGAGGTCGTGGGTTCTGTTTGCTTTCACTGACGTATTTTGTCATATGAATACTAGCTGTTGCTTTCAGCTCCGTTTGCTGTACCCACACAAATGTACGAATGAGACTTAAATATTTATAAAAAAAGCGTTTATCTAAATGTCATAGTAGACTCGGAATCTGACAATTTAATCACCGATAGGTACCTACACCTCCTACGTAATTGTTGTAACACAAACCTAATTACATAACTTCTTTATATTAGTGCTGTGACTTAAATTCGATCGTTATCTCATTGATAACATCCAAGGTCTATTTACAGTGAAAAAATAACGGCAGCCTAATAATGCTGAACTGCCGCGCGATTTTCTAGATGTCTTGGGAAAAAATATCCATTTCCGAAAAGAAATTCATATCGAGTTTAGCAAATGGTGTGAGATCCGTCATTTACGACGAGGATAACTTTTTTACTTTCATCCTCCATTGCAATCGTATAATCGCCGGGTAAATGCTACTTGATTATTCTATAAAAACCGGACACAGCGGTTTGAGTCATGCCTTTTTATTTCGAAACGAGACAGAAATGCTTCGCTGAAGTCAGGTTTTCCTCAAAGCTACCTGACACATATTAAATCTAAATCTTCCAAGGACATAAAGTACAATATTTCTTCTACAATTACAAAACTTACTAACGTTCATACGCGTGCTTTTATACGTTTTTTTTGTTTTGTTTACGGTATTTATTTATTTTGAATGTTTTCCATATGGTTTAATATTATTATATTAAATTCTAGTTGCTATCTTTAAATAGTATTCGATAAAACATTTTTATTTATTTATTTACTCGTTTTCTACTCTCAAATGCCATCTAAACAGGATAGCAACTCCAATAAGTTCGCACTCAATCCCTGCTAAGTCAAATTACTTCTCAGTCTCATACATGTAGAGTCTAGTCTAGGGTGTAGAGACTTACCTGCTTACCGGCGTGGAAGGCTGTCAGTCTTAATATACCTTTATAATGGAAATTGTATCAAGTGATAGGTAGGTCCTCAACTTGTATCTGATTGGTTTCCACCCATCAATGACCCACTACCGAGCATGGGTTGCTCATGTTGCTCATACTGAGGAGACCTAGGGTATAATTCACCATGCTGCTTCAGTGCGGAGTGGTGGGGATGTCTGTTTAATATAAGAATCAACAATGCGTTATTCTTGTCCTTTGACAGCTCATTTTTTCAGTTTATTTTAATGTCCGTCATTGAAGAAATTCTTGCATAACGCGGACCAATAATTATAATGTATTCCTATCACATTCCCACAAGCTACGGCACACATATACATAATGTCGTAGTCCATTCATGTAACGCGAACACGGTACAAAGAACCTCTGTACAGAGTTAGCGTTAATAAATTCAACACACACCTCAGAAACTTCGTTGGGTAAGAGCGGCCTTTCGTTATGTATGGTTATTAATGAACTTTTGTGTAATTGCATAACGGATTTTTTGAGTTATGTTTACGTATAGGCACAACTCTCGCAAGATGTCAAAATTAATTAGCTATTCGACTCGTCAACCTAGACATAGCTAAGCTACTTTCAAAATATTTCTAATTTGTAAAAGGTCAACTTGTTAATTGCGGACGTTATAGTGATGTAAAGTGAATCTGAGATGCAAAGTTTTGTGTAATGATGTCTAAATAAGTTTCTTTACTAAAAAGATAAAATATAATAATTAGTAATTTACACAAAAAATAAAAACGTTTTGATAGACCTAAAGTTATATGTCTTGATTATTGTTAATTTTATTTAAATATATTTTTTAAAGTGTAATAATATAATACCTTTTAAATCTATGTTATTCATGTGTCGCATGGTATGTGGTATGTAATACTTAAGTGACATCTGAGTTTGAATGAATTTTCATTAATTATCAGATAGTAGGTAATGTAGTACCTATATATGTACCTACACTACTCAAAATTTTATCGATGTAGGTAGATATTAAAATTTGATAACAATTTATCTTTAGTAATCTCACTAAAAATATATTTGTTCGACAACAGAGATCCCTATTCTCCCTTGTTTTAATAAACACTACACTTTAGTTAAACGTAGAACATTTTAATTTTTTTGAAGTGAAAACTTCTTTAGGCGCGTTGAGCGTTTTGGTAGAGGGTAAAATCCTCGGTACCCGTCACCGACACCGACATGCTAAGGGCGCATTCATGTAGAACGCTGGTTACCGACGCTGATCTGCCAGCGCTTATCG
>DWJQ01001772.1:0-10496 GCA_018248915.1 Hesperia meskei straton | reverse complement strand
TGGGTGTGTGTCCTTGTCTTGTGTGTTGTCCATGGCACCCACGACACAGGGAATCCTAGTGTGGGGCTGTGAGTGTGAAGCGTTATATAAAAAAAGAAACATATACATACATACTGACGGTGGTTTACGTGTGAATCGTGGCTACAAATCGTGAAAGTTGTATACAACGCATCTTTATTTGTAAGCCCGTCTGATTCATCCAAACAATTTACGCGGGAAAATACATTCGCCTTCTTTTTTCTTGGCTGATATCGCATCGGTAAAGCTTTTGGGTGTTAAAGGGCAACGCCTCGGGAAAGCTTTTAAGTGTTTTAAAGTTCATTGGTGACGATTTCCACCTCGTCTGCTTGTTTACCAGTTATTTAAGTAAATACAGCTGAAGATTATAAGCTTAGTGTAAATAAGTATTGTCAAACCTGACCCCTCTAGACTGATAATGATGTTCAAGAAACAAGTCGTCGTAACTATTGAGGCTATTTAGGAAACTCCCTCGCTGTAACGAACACTAAAACGTCCGCAATTGATTTTACGCACATAAAACAATCTCCTACAAACGTCTCGAATGTAAAGCGTTTGACGCGCGTTGCTTCACCAATTGACCGATTGGTTGTTACATTCCTCCAAGGTCAGTGCAATTCGAGATCAACTAAACCTCACGCCGGCGCGCCGTGCCCGACACGACGCGACGTGATGTGTCGCTCGCGGTGTCACTATGGAAATTAAATAAATTGCTGCTATCAATAAGTATGTCGGGAACGTGTTGTGAAGGCATTGTCCTTTAGATTTGAGTTTTTGTGTAACCGACAAGGCAGAATCCACCTGATCAAGGCAGTCGAGTAACACCGAAGGTTTCACTGATGCGTTGTTGGTGAAAGGAAGCAGAAGAAGCATAAAGGTGCCGCTATTTCTGGCTTTTCACGATCAAAATGCGTCAAAGAGCCTTTTACAGTCGTTTTTAGACGAGGGGGCCTACGGCCGTAGGCCTCCCAGGTGTAAACTCTACAAACAAGAACTGAGATTAAATTGCTGGTCGAGACAATAAGCCCAGGAGTTTTCACAAGAGGGGTGCTGGCACCATTCCTGATTCCTTCGTCCTTTGTTCCACAGGGTACACCGCAAACACAAGCTTGGAATCAAGATGGGTGCAGAGTCTTACACCGTAAGTGAAGGCAAATTTTGAAGAAATGTTTAAACAATTACTACACTGGAGTTGTCTGGGCATTTCAAGAGTCTGATCGTAATAGCTAGGTACCCTTATCGTAAAGTATTACCTTCATAGAAATAAATTCATGTTGTTATAAATGACCACTTTAGGAGTCGATAATATACTAGGCTATAACAAAAAAACACAGATACCAATAAAGAAAAATGTTGTCTTAATGGTCCTACCTGGACTCTATTTAGCTACCTGGTTCCTTTTCTTATAAAAACTAGGAAACTCGACGATAAGCAATCCTAATTCTGATTTTGTTTAAAAAATAATCCGTTTAACCGATGACTAATTGACCCAAATTACGAGAAGAACCACAGAAAATTTAAACTCTACGATAAGGGAATATAGTGTTGCCTTGCCGCATAAAATGACACTGACTATAAAAATAGATTTCAAAATGTCATTATTAACAGTTTGCTGTAAGGCGCTGTCTCTGTCACCCACACGACAAAAGATCCTTGTAGGACTTTACACTTAACTTTTTTTAAATGCATTTAAATGTGAATGAGAAGACTCCCTGTGTAGAGTCGTATCTAATAAGATACTTCGTCATAGACACGTCACCAATAGATTGCGTAGGCAAATGCATATAAAATGCGATGCATTACGACATCGTAATACGACTGTAGATGGAGTACAGCCGGCCTGTCATATAAAGTGTCACATGGTATAACGGTATGAGGAAACGCTAGAAACAAGTTCATTGATGTATGGTCAGCAACAACAGTGGATTAATACTGCGGAATGGACACAGACGCAATTTTAAAGTATCTCATGATATAATAATTATATGTATGTGAAGCTATATACATTGGATTTAATCATCAATTTTATTGATGGCAAAGACAAGAGTCACACGATACTTTCACTTGTTGTGTGCATATGTTTATTATCTATGCATATAAAATCTGACCATGAACTCGACAAAACGTATTAACATATTTTCGGTAGTATGATTTATTGTTAAAATTTTATAGAAGGTAACATGATGTGTTGGCCATTCAATTGTATGCCTGAAGTCGGGAACGCCTTTTACCGATTTTAGTAATTGGGGTGCCACCAGTACCAGAAAAGAAAGCTTATTAAAAGAAAGGGAGCTTATAAAACGAAATGCGCCGTTACAATTTTTTTAAACAATGATTATTCGTGGGCCGTAGCACAAATAAATACCCTTTAATAATATAGTTATTCTCATATAAGTAATATTTTCCATGTAGACATCGATCTCTTTCAGATTTATTATTGTACCTACCTATACATGTTAAGTTCAACTGTACATATTTGATTAAAGCTTTTATAATTAGCGCGGCTTATGATGCTGACCGTACCACTATGTAGGGTTCGCGCTCGGTCACCGCTGCCTGCCCTATATAGCCTTCAAGAGGGAGGCAGTCGTGCGAAAATATGGAAACGGCTTCAAAAGTGTCGTTCACAACTTACATTACAGAGCTTCAGACAGGAAAGTGTCACGTTTATTGTTACTGGGTGTCATTGTGCGATGTAAAAGCCACTTAATTAATGTTTTTTATTCATTTACCTACTTATAATTATATTCTTAGACTTCTAACATGGTTCCAATTTAAACGGGACCTTTTGGCCATATAAAATTTTTTAAGGTATAAATTTTCCATAACAAGAAAATTGTACCGTAAAATATACGCCAACCAAAATGGTATAGTATAGCGGTCCATGGAACCCGGTGTCTAAGCTGCGAAGTCTAATCGAACATAGGACAGCTATTGACCCTGGCTGTGAAGTTCCGGGTTCTATTCCGTCCTTAATTATCGCCATTGCGACTGCGGCGCGGCGAGGGTTTATACTGTTTTCTTAAGATCACTTAAATACATGGTCGGAGACGACCTGTGTGTGCATCAGTATAATCCTATATATATTTTACCATACATTATTAAATTTAATCTATTTAGATAAATAACCCAGGGGATTAGAGGTTGCCTCTCCAGAATTCTATTCATTCAATCTCTAACGTGGTATTTCAAGTATGCGTTCAATTTGGAGCATACCTTAAGAAAGGGTGCCTACCGCGATAGAAAGTGGACAATGTAAAACCCTCGTTCCATAGCAAGCGAGGATACTTTATATTACATGTTGAACAATTTTAATATAACAGAATTTAAATCACATACTTATACTTATTTTTAAATAAAAAATATGTAACCTAAATCTTGAAAGTAACAATACTAAATACTGCGTAAACAGATTGTGTAAAATATGTGGTTGGATAAAAACTAGATCATTAAATTTAATGACTTCCTTCGAATCCTGTGACTTCGTTGACATTAGTTTTACGTGGTTTTATTAATATAAAATTACTTTTATGATCCGAAGCTTTATTAATGTCACGTAGGTATATTTTTTATGATGTGAAGTATTCATTCACGTCTTCATGTTTACCGTGAGGTATCAGTGCCCTGTAGAACCCACTGAACAGGTGTTCACATTAGGTTCCGCTTTTTTCGCTTTGCTAAACCAAAAATCGAAACATGTTGGTCGTCGATTATACGACAAGGAACGAACGACTCCTAGGACCACAGACTTATAAAAAATAAAAAAATGAGCAGACTTAACATAGGGAGAAAAAAGCGTGCCAGGTTACAACTACACACTACATTACATAGACATGCTGTATACATTGACATTCTCCATACAAAACATTCATGGTCTACTGTTCATGGTCTAATATTGTCTATGGTTCTCATACAAAAAGTGAGCTTCTTGTAGCTTATTAAAATGGCGAAAGTGCTTCAACCATAGAGATAGTGTAATATCTCTATGGCTTCAACCCCATTTTGTCTACCTATGTATGCGTGTGTTGCAACACAAAAATAAAATGAGATAGTCTTTGTACGTGTCATGGCAGACAAAGAGATGAAACTTTTGCTTACATACCTACGTCTTTGTAGTGGTGAAAAGCATAGAAAAATACACTCGAATTTCTGACATAAGCACGAACAGAAGTAGCAACAAATCATTATAATATTAAATTTTTAACGCATCTATCGGTATAAACTATAGTTTTTAGTTATTGAAATTATTATTGTCAATAGCAATAATTCATTCATAACTTTAAACAATTAATCGTCTATGGATGGATTCAAACAATATTTTCGAATCTGTGACTCATGCTATAGGTATTGCACAGTATAAAAACAAATTTCAGACTATATAGTCTGTGGTGAGCTAAACTAAAGTGAGCCATCGCCCTGTTAACGGTGTCATGGCGGTTTGACTTGTTAAAAGTTTTTTTGCAAGAACTTAATAGTTAATGTGCTTTTTAGCAGTTTAATATTTCATTTCAGTGAATAAGTTCACATTACATATAATAGTTAATAATGCGTGAATACAAAATAGTCGTGTTAGGTAGCGGAGGCGTGGGAAAGTCCGCCCTGACAGTACAGTTCGTACAAGGCATCTTTGTGGAGAAATACGACCCCACCATAGAGGACAGCTATCGAAAACAAGTGGAAGTGGACGGACAGCAATGTATGTTGGAGATTTTGGATACGGCGGGCACGGAGCAGTTCACAGCGATGAGAGATTTGTATATGAAGAACGGGCAAGGTTTCGTGTTAGTATATTCGATCACCGCACAGTCGACGTTCAACGACCTGCAGGACCTGCGGGAGCAGATCCTGCGGGTGAAGGACAAGGACGATGTCCCGATGGTGCTGGTGGGCAACAAGTGCGACCTGGAGGCCGAGCGCGTGGTCGGCAAGGACCAGGGCACAAACCTCGCTCGCCACTTTAACTGCGCGTTCATGGAGACCTCCGCGAAGGCCAAAATCAACGTTAACGACGTATTCTACGACCTAGTGAGACAGATCAACAAGAAGACCCCGGTAGACAACAGGAAACCAAAGAAGATCAGACACGGATGTATTCTTCTGTAATTGTGGTGGAGCCTCCGAAGCGTCTAGGTATAAAATATTTAATAATTTGAAAGACTTCTCGTACCCGGATTCGGCTCGATGGTTCCAAAAGTTAACTAAATCGGGTGAGCGATGTTGCTTATCGAATAACTTAGCATTTCGAGAATGTGCATTTGTTGAGCTGAGTGCTGCATCGCAGCGGGAAAGGCACAGACATCACAACAGAGGAAGGTCCATTCTGCGATTGTATAAATTTCAACCGGTTAATGTATTGATATGACAGTATTGTATTGAGGACACTTTCAATGATTCTGTGTGTTTCTCTCTGAAATTCCATAGTGGTGTGTGGCTGCTGCTTTGTTCAGAAGTTAATATGGTATGAATCAGAACTTTATATATACTAGATAAAGCCTTAGATTTGGAGATGTCTAGAACCTTCCTTAGGATGTTTTTTCCAAACTATTAAATGGTAAATAAATGAAAAAACTATTAAACAAAAAAATATAATGTAAATAATTATTAGATCTAAATTTTGGACAACTTTATTCATAACAATATTTTTATTATAGAGTTACTCTGAAATCAATAGTTATAGTTGAGTGTTAATTACCTGAGCTAAATTCAGACAGTCCTGTACTGGAGATAACATTATGGGTGTATTTGTCAGAAGTGTAACAAAGGCTTTCTTCTTCCATATTTAGCACTTGTATAAATAAATGCAAGGTGTCAACTTTACATGTATATTTGGAGAATCAGAGCAGTGTTATGTTAGTCCAAAGGAATCATTTTATGGGTGTATTATGTATGTATATGTTGTTGTATGTATGATTATAGCTTTGTTTACTCATATTACTTTATCTTGAATTACTTTTTAGTATAATAGAAGAGGGCTTTGTCCTTAATGACTGCATTTACCAATATTTACAATAAGAGTTGTATGTAAACCATATGAAGTTGGAAAAGTATTTGAAAATTTTCAGTGTTACAAAGAATCTTGCATTTCTTAATTATTAGGTAGTTAGCAAAATACCATTTTATATGCAATTTACTATTAATTAATTTATGCACATATTATATACTCAAGTGTTTTTTGTATGCTAAATGTTAAGTAATATTTGCATTATGTATCAATTATTTGTTTAGATAGTATTTTTCCTAAACTATGTTTCTCATAAATAGTTGTTAATTTCATAATTACTATACATACTGGTGGATGTTGAAAAATATTTAGGAAATACAGCATTGTCATTGTGTACATCCGTTCCTTTCTAACCGTCGTTGGCAACACATTATCAGTCAACATTCATGTCCTATACTCCTGCCTTTAGTTCTGTTGTTGTTTATCTTCAAAGTTGCACATTGACACATTGTCATAAATTTTATGCACAGTATATAGTTGTTAAAGATATTTTATTGTGTGAATCTGTTCTTGTTTACAAGTGTTATAACACTGTCTGAACTTAGCAACTAAGTAATTATTGCACTGTAGCTTTTAACTTCTGAACAATTAGTATGAGAGGTTAGTGCAGGCTGCGGAGAGGCCTGAATTTATGCCAGCAGGCCTGAACCAGTGTATAATGTTTAATAATTAAGAATACATTAAATTTTTTCAGATATATTATTGTCTTGTTATATAATTCAAATGTATCGAATGGAAAGTTGATAAAGCAACACTTTTCGGGATTCGGTATTCTTTGAAGAAATATTAGTGAGCCGTAGGTGAGCAAACCCCACCATATAGAGCAGTGTGATGCGTCGAGATGATCTGTGCTGTTGTGAACGCCGCAGACATCACTTGTCAGACTGTAACCCCTTACTATTAAACTAAAAACTTTAAAAATATCGTTATTGTAAATGAATTAAAGTTTAATTATAACTGGCTCATTTAATGTAATATACCAACATTGTGTTGCTACTGTGGAAAACTTTGTTAAAGTAATGATTATATAGGTGTTCAAATATTGTTACGGTTTAGAAGTTTCCTCAATTATCATTTTTGTTATCATGTAAGGTTTACTGCACAAGGATATTGGTAACGACTTGATCTGAGTTGAATTATATTTTTATATATATATCGTGCAAATTAAGAACTTGTATATTTTTATCATTTCAATCAATAATCGACAAACAATGTACAATAACTATTAATTTCTCTTTTTTTTGCAAATTTATCAATAAAACCAATTTTAAATATCAATGTTTTGGCTTGTGTTCTTTGCTCCCGGAGTTGCGCTCGTTATGGGGTCGGGCGAGTCTGGTCTGACTCACGCCGCGCGCGTCATCCAATTGGCCCGGAATGTTAATAGAATTCAATTAATTGAAACAACCAATTACCATCTACAACTATTTTATTAACTCGACCAGTGTAAAAAATTTCATAAAACGTGTCTCACCTCGTACATTGACTAAACTAGGTAGATACAATATATGTATTTAATAAAAAATAATGGCAGTGTGACGTGGCGGGCGTATGTCGACATTCTAGTAACATAAGAATTGACACAGTCCAATGAAAAGGAACAGAATACGCCTTAACGACTACCGACTACCAAGCGACTAGACATATGTAATTAAACTGCAAATGTAGTGTAGGGTTACATTGCTTGCAGGCTACGACGCGCCCCATAACTTGAAACAAGGTCTCGTGCATAGATCGAGTTCACCATGGGACGCGTTTACACAAAAACTTAACACAACAATACTAATATTCAAATTGGATGCGTGGGAGATATCTACATATAATAGCAGCAGACTAAAAGTTCCACGAGCGACAGAGATACGGCTGTGCATACGTATTCCTCCTTATCACAACTCCCGGGGAGTTGCTGGCTTATCGGTTGGAATTTAGCATAATGTCTGTTTTGGGGTCACCTACAAACGCGTCGTGATGCAGTTACGACTGAACTGATCGAAATTTAGCCGATCACACGCATTGATACGTGTTTTATCACCCCAATTCGCACAGATACGGGTGCAATAATTCTGACAATCGCCTCGTAATGTTAATTGTACTATTCGTAGGAAAGCAGATAACAAACGGATAAAACATATCGGTTACAAACGTTTCCGACTACATTTTACTTTTAGTTGCATCGCCATACATAAATTATAACTTATATTATTACATAAAGATGCATTCTATACCAATACAATTATTATTTGAATCACGTATCGGTCTATGACTAATTACACATCAGATTTTATGGATAAAGCACTGTAATTAAATACCTACCCAATCATAATGATATGATCAGATATGACGTGATTCAGAGATACATCATTGTGTTGCTGGTCACAAGTACCTACATAGTATATTATATTACTTATAATTAACAAACAAGATCCGTGAACAATTAGTAATTATTATCGTGTAAAAAAATCTGCCAGGATTGTAATTCCTAACACACGGCGACCAATCAAAGCTGACCCAACTGCCATAGCCAGAAAAAATTTTCATTTAAAAACAATTATTTAACATTGAATTGAAATTATAAATAAATTAAATAATATTCCAGATGAAGCATTGGATGCTCCCACGTTTCAAATTACTAATAATTTTCCTTACAAGACCCCGATATGGTATTATTGTAAAACAATTCATTATTTTAAGGAAAACATTACAGTTCAAATGCGTAACTAAGCTATGTCAAGAACTCCACGTTTTATACTCCGAAATGTAATTGAGCTGTTTGCTTTTGAATAATTGGTTACAAAACAGTCGCAAACAATAGCGAGATTTTGTCTTGAACAGTTTTGAATCGCGTGATCTTTGATACTTATTATGAAATAAATATAATATTTTATGTTCATAGCAAACCATAACACAGTCCTATTGCTTGTACTAGGTATTCTAGATCCTTTGTGTGATTTGTAATCTCACACACGAGACACGAAGAGCTTTCAGCTATGTAGTTAAGGTACTCACGATAATTACCGCATCAAGTGAGTAATTTTTGAGGCATATTGATACTAAATAAGATGCAGATTCCTATGGCTATCACTGCTTCCTTATGTTAAGTTAAAAGATTCCATAAATTTTATTTCGGTCGTCGTTATTGGGCAATGAGTGGACCTATGAAATGTCGATATCTCCGGCTGACGTGGGTGTAACCTTGCTTTTTGTACATATCTCCTTAAATGTTGTTTCGGTTGCTAATTAACTGTAGAATTATGTTAATTTCAGGTTATTCGTGTCAGAATTATCGAATGTAAACCTGCTAATTATATTTAATGTACTTAACCTCGTATCAAAACCTTCAAGGTTTAGATAATCGCTGTCTTTTCTCGCAACTCCCAGCCCCCTATGGAGCGAAATAGAGCACACATCCATATTCAAATCAGTTATGAGTACAATTTGTAACATTTACACGTAAGAATATTATAACAAAGCATCGAAACATGTTACTGTAACGCATGTAACATTAGTTAGTAGCAATACTTAAATACATTTTATTCAATCACAATGGTAGGTATATCAACACAAGATGCTCGTAAAATAAGTACTTAATTAAAAACACTTACAATCACTAAAATTACCTCGATTTTGATACGAATCTAAATATGTAATTTCTACAGAGGTTTTTCTCGCAAGCGCATACTTCAGGGGAGAGAAGTTATGTAAGTGTCTATCAATTCCCTCTTAAAGAAAGCCCTCTGCTCTCGCTGCCCGAGGTCAGACTCGACGCCGAGACAATATTCCCATATCGAGCTGACAGAGTCACGGCTATTATTTCATTAAAATACATTGTCACGTGTGACTTGACCTCTTTTACTTTTTACGGCACATCGGATGCATTTTAGTGTTAACATGTTTTAACAATACAAAATTAAGAAGCCTGGTATACCTACCTATTGCTAATTTAGGTAATTACCTAATTTAGGTAATTACATATATTATAATAGTAGATATAGGTAGATATCCATTATAAATATTTTAATTCTAAATCCTACTCTTGAACACAGAATGCATGAAGGTACACAAATCAGAAAACAAACAATAAAATTAACTACTGAATTATGTAATAATTTAATTAAACAAAATAAAATAACTAGATATTAATTATTAAGTAACATTAAAAACTTACACTTAAAAGCTAACAAGAATTTTTCTTTCCTATTGACTAGACGTGACCAGAATTTATTTTATTATAGGAAAAAAGGAATCCTAAAAATTTTTTATATGCTATTTAACACATTTTAGTATTTTTTTATTGAAAACAAATCTATTTTGATTCCCCGTAGTTAAGCTGTCTTACTTTGAGACAGAAAGAGATAAGAGACGGACAGAACAGACAGTGTTTGATTTCGGATGCGAGATAATTTACATAATAGGTATATTATGTATGTAGATTATTATGAGTAACTTCTACTGCAGGCCTCTTTAGGAATTTGAAGGG